>JBAMJV010006358.1:0-96112 GCA_037951105.1 Echinarachnius parma | reverse complement strand
TCCCCCTTTCTCCCCTCCCTATAGTAGTCCCATTCTCTGTTCATATTATTCTAATTTAACCCCCTCAAACCAAGAAGATAATATACACTTGTTTTATATCCTGTTAACCCCCCCCCCCCCCACCCCCCCCCCCCGGTCACCCCTTGGCTACTACACCTAGCCATCCAGAAAACATTATTATGCTCTCCCCCTTTCTCCCGGCCTTAGTCACATTCTTTGTTCATATTTAATTAAACCCCCTCAAACCGAGTAGGTAATATATACTCCGTTATATCCCCTTAACCCGCCCGCCCCCCCCCCCCCTTCCCCCCACTGGCTACCCCGTCGCTACCCCTAGCCATCCAGAAAACATTGTTATGCCTTCCTTCTCCCTCCCCCCTATAGTATAGTAGTCCCGTTCTTTGTTATATATTTTGATTAAACCCTTGGTACCGCCCAGATGATCAGAACAAAATTCACGATAAAGTTCACGATAAAGGTCACGATTTTGCAAATTTCATCGTGAATATTGCAACAAAGTTCACGAGAAAATGTGCGATTTTGCAAATTTGATCGTGAATATTGCAACAAAGTTCACTATAAAATATACGAATTTGCAAATCTCATCGTGAATCGTGAATCCAAATTCACGAATTTGCAAATGTCATCGTGAATCGTGAATCCAAATTCACGATTCACGATGTCCCTTCGGGGCCACCATATTTATTAGCTATGTATCTATATATATAAAATTCCCCAACCGTCTACGAGGGCTGCCATCTTTAGGCTTCATCACCGACTTGTATTGCCGTTTGGCACTTTTCTTCCCAGCGAGAGTACGCACGTCACAACAAAAAACAATAATAAACCAAGAAACGATCAAATTATACGGTTAAATTATAATTGTGGATTTTAATTAATTATTTGCGAGTTTTGCGTTATAATAATCTTAATCATTCTGATTTCGTTCCCACAATGCACCCCGAGGTATGGGCACCGAAATTATATAGGAAAATAAAAAGATCGGTGGGTATGGGGCGACAGCTAGACAGAAAAATCCATCTCTTTCTGTAGGGCGCTTTTACATTACAGCGGTTACGCTTAGGCAAGACTCGAGTTCGTGGCTGATTTTTCGGACCTACGATCGATATGACATTGTTGTGAGATTCTCGACGGTAGCACGCGAACAGTCGATGCTACAGGCCGAAATATCATAATTTGTTGATATTCTGGTGAAATAAATATGTCGATCATTTGCTGTTATATAAAAGACGGCCATTTCAGTAGTGACGATGGTGATCGGATTTTCCAATAATCATGGGTAAGTGATTTACACGAACTTTTCTGCACGATTATAATTCCCCATTAAACTATATCACAGTCCCACATGTTACGTATTGTGTACAGTGTTGGTAGAAGGAGACACTCACCGATTTGACTTTGCCAATAATAGGCTTTGGACGTTTACAAGCGATTAAAAAGGCTGTTGTTAATGTGATCCACAATTCATATAATTTGATAATAATTACCAACTCTGATCAGATAAACAAACAAGATTTTATTTTCCAGTATGTGTTCTGTAGCATTAATAAAAAGTAAACTCAAAAGCGAAAAAAATAACACTCGTCTACGGCAATGCGATTCTGTATACTATAGTACAATACATTTTATGTGCACGATAATTGTGCTTAAAATGATATGTATTATGAAACGGTAATTACCACCGATCACATCTACAAAGTACATGGTCCACTCCACCGATGAGTGCAAATGATGATTTTTCGCTCCATTCCGCATCAAAATGAGTGATTTATGCACCTCGATTTCTCTCCGTGTTGTATCACAACTGCTGAACGATCGATGATCGCGCTTCGGTCTCTATTCAAGTACGTCGCCTGCCAAATAGACGGCAGATCTGACGCGCGCGTTTAGTGCACCCCTGCAAGCTTAACGAGTCAAGAGGCTCATGCTCATGTACTATTCCATCTACTACTTTGAGCGAGTGAGAATGAAAGATGTGAGAGATTTGGAATTATTTAGCGAGTGAGAATGAAAGATGTGAGAGATTTGGAATTAAATTTTATTCCCCAGTCCCACACGTTAAAATAACGTTGCGTATATATACGGGAATGGCCCTAGAGTGCGTTAAGTGGTCGTATAGTCATCGATCGTTCAGAAGTCGCGATACAACAGATCTTACGCGCGCGTTTAGTGGTCGTACGGTCATCGATCGTTCAGAAGTCGCGATACAACATGGAGAGAAGTCCAGGAGGTGCATAAATTACTCATTTTGATGCGGAATGGAGCGAAAATCATCATTTTTATCCACCCCAAAGTTGTATCACATATTTGTGCACTCTTCGGTGGTAAGTACCGTATCATATGTATCATTTTAAGCACAATTACATGTATCATGCACATAAAATGCATAATTTGGGGGCAGTAACATCTATTATTGTGCAAATGAAGTTTAGCCAACTCATATGTGGATTCGTGCATTCCAAAAAGTAGATCGACAAATCAACGCTTTCATGGCCTCTTTGACATTATTATTGTCATTTTCACTGTCGGCATTCTAGCGATAGACGCTACTGATCCCGTCGGCGGTGCGATCCAAGAACACTGCAAGTGACCAGCAAAAGTTACTTACAGAAAATCAATTGACTTCGACTAAAAAAACAACATTTTCGTACTTTGCGCGAAATTTGTAGCCCTATCAATACATTGATAAAGGTATACAATTGCACACCCCTCTGGCATTTCAGAAGTATTCGTCTGATTCAGTTGAAATTCGTATCAATTGATAGTATAATAATGATTGACAAGTGACGAAAATTTCAAAGCAATCCGGAGACGTAAACTCACGACATCGACGCCGACATCCGATACGACGATAAGTAGTTATTGGTAAACGATTGTATAGCCATTTGTGATCGATCACGAACGATCATAACATGTGATCGATCAATTACAAATATAAGTCTTCTTATTATTCGTTTTGTCCATTATTTTTTTCTTTTATTCATATTTGTTTTCCATTTATTTTGTTCTCTTATTCATAATTAAATATAAATGTACCAACAAACTTTCATGTCCATGAGTATTATTATGACTGATATTTATTATTAAAGCCTCGAAAAGTCTACATCGGTTCTGGTCTCGGTCTCAAAATTGTTCTACGACTTCCCCCCCCCCCCCCCCCCCCCCCCCCTTACAGGATTATTATTTCTCAACCAATGGCTTTGGTCTCGGTCACATTAAATTTTCAACTGGTCCTGATTGCGGCCTCGAAAAGTCTAGACCGGTCCTGGTTTCGTTGACAGTACTTGGTCTCGGCTTTGAACATTTTCTACGACTACCTGATCAATTTATGCCGTTCACCCCCACGGAGGGTTGACATGGGTGACATCTAATAATTAGCTGCTTTGTAATTCCGTACCATGGGCTCCAGTCATTTCTTTTATGGCCTCAAAGCATAATTTTTATTGTTTCTCCTTTATTTCTTTTAATTTTGCAGTAATGTTCCACAGCTTGAATGTTGGGCCTGCATGCATAAAGCAACCTTTCAAGATGCTATGTCGCCTATGTGCTTTCCTCACCCCGCCTGCAAGTCTACGGGCTTACCTCAGTTTCTTGCACGTCAGAAAGCTGCCAGATTGATGTGAGCCAGCAATATCATTATGTGAGTATTGAAAATGTAGATAATTTGAAACTTTGAACGTTACAAATTAATGATGTTCATTCTAGGATGAGCTCGCAAGTCATGTTACAACACAAATGGCAAGAAGTATACAAATTATTCCTGTCCTGTCAATTGTTATGTCTGTATGGTCGCATATTTCTTACAGACAAATCTATTGTAATGATTTAAACTGTTCCCTACAAGATTCTGAAATATTGACATCTACCTGCAGGAAAATGGTATACAGACTTTGTACACAACCCACCTGGTTTGTGTAGTCAAGGGGTTTATTTGAATAATTGTTTTTTTACATGTATGCCACAAAAAAAGTACAACAAAATTTTTTTTAAAAGGGGCATTCTCTTCTCTCTTCAAAGACGTGACCACGACTGGGCATGCATGACTAATAGAATCGATGCGCTATACAAATTGCATTGAACATGGGTTCTTTCAGTTATGCATACCGAGTCGTGGGCGCGTCTTCTAAGAGACAATACATGAATAAACAAATAACCTTAAATTCTAAATGCCCCCCTCCCACCCCCCCCCCCCCAACCTCTTCTCCAAATTGATTGGTTTGTACTGTCAAGGTTGGGGTTTGTCATCCTTATGATAATCTATTGTTCTATTTTATAATATGTAATCCAATAGAGCTCAATCTGGACTCAACTAAAACACAAATTTATTCTTCTTTATTTCTTTTTGCAGATATGCTCATCCCATCATGAAACACAAGTCATACAGTGAAAGCCTTGCTGAAAAGAATGACGACATTCGTTTAGACAGCACTTCGTAGCTTCAGACTAACCGCGCTGGGCACTGCAATTCCATACTTCTCCACAGGCTTGGTGGACATCGGAATCTGGCACAGCATCTGACACGCATACCTGCACAGAAGGTGCTTCAGCGAACTACTGATCAAGAAGTCTAGCACTTTATGCAACTTCTTTGTAAAAGACCATTGAAAGATGCATCTTGAGAGACAAAACCTCCGGTCTGCATAGTATTACAATGCAGGCTGCCACCTGGATGATCATCTTCAATCGTCCTTCTCGCACACGACTTCAACCGACGATCACGATTTCTGGGATAACGTCACAAATTGCGGAAAAACATTTAAAACTCCAGTTTGCATTTCAATTTAGGAGATGTCTTTCTGGTGAAGTTGCTTTGTCACACAAATGAATAGCGAAGAGTTCAGACTATGTCGAGACCGGTGAGAAGATAACACTCGTGAAAGAACCCTCAAGACATTGGCCTGATTCTTCAGACTACCTCGAACCATGCTCTTCCACAATATATGAGAGACAGAGTATACAATGTTTACGTTGCATGGACAGAAAATCTTTAAAGGGACTTAGTAACATTGTCCAAATCCACAAAATCCAATTGAAATTTTAGCGGTTCCCTCATACCTTGTTATATTCCTATCAATTGACCAAAAAAGCATGGGATAGGTTTCGGTTTTTCAAATTTCCCTTTTGTTAAAAAGATATTTACGATTGAAGTTTTCAGATGTCAAATTATCCAACGGATCGTCAGAACTGTGTACAAAGCTAGTGCAATGAGTTAGTGAATTTCACTTTGCATTTTTGCTCATTACTCAGCCATTGAAAGTCCATTTAACTTAACACCCAGTGGACATACCGGATAAAAACAATATACATTGTATCAGCCACTCATCACTTTTCGCACATGTCAACAAAGTTACTAGATCCCTTTAAAAGTGATTTGTTATTCATATTTTCAGTTTGTTTGAAAAAAAAAGTTTTAAAACACAAAAAACTATATTTAGTTATTTCTTGATTTCTAAAGAACTGGTGGAATTATTCCATATAGATTTTCATTAAAAAGATTGATTACAAAAAACAAGCTAAATTATTGACTTAAAGGTAGTGGCGAGTATTGGTATTTCCCGAAGTGCCCTCCGATATTTTTTTGTGAGATAATAAAAAACTGACTGTCAAATTTGAAAGAACATACAATTTTAATGACGGAAACAAATTTATTTGATCAAAATCAATTCAGAAACGGCTGAAATATCCATGAATATATTTTTATTCAAAATCTTTTTCCCCAGCAATCACCGGGCAATATTTAGACTTTTTAGAAAAATTTCAAAAAATGCTCGAAGACTACATGTACTTTGAAAAAAAAACGTTGTTGATGATATCTCTATTGAATCGTTATTTTAACAAACATTAAATGCACAATTTTGTATGAAAAAAGGCTTAAACCAATGATTTGTTTTAAATAGCGCCATCTTGAGTTGTAACTGCTATTTTTGAGTGATAACAGGGGTTTTACTTAGTCGTTTGTAATTGTGTATACTTTTCGAGCATGGTGAAGTTATAACTATTACTTTGTACCGTAATCATGGTAATGGTGCAGGTTTTGGTTACAAAAGTTACGTTAAGTGAACTGTACCTGATAACAATCATCTGAAACCTAAGTCGCCAACAAAACCCAATGGTCGCACCTGATTGAAAGGTGTCGATAGCAATCGCCTGGTTTCAACAAAGACAATTCATGGTGAAAACTGAAAAAATCGCATACGCAATGAAATTTAACCAACTTGCAAGAACTACTGCAAATAACACAAATGTCAAATCCGAGTTTACTATCTCTTCGCACTTATACGCAGGAGCAAATCACACAGCAGGCACTATGCTTTACAACAGGCAAATGTAAACACAATGCTTCTCTCATTTGTTCTGCTTATTTAACAAAGGATTTCAAAACCGTCAATAATGATTATAATTTACATGAAGTAACAAAAAATAAAGTTCAAGATTAACATGTATGTATTGTTAATTTGTTTTATTAATGTAAATATGTTATCATTATGAATTTATTATTTAAAAAAAAACTGCCAATAAAAGTACTGGTAAAATCAAAACAATTGTACTTAAATAGTTATTCAAAGAGTGCAACAAAATGTTGAGTGTTAATGAACAGATACATGTTATCACATTAATGTGGACATGTGTGGAACAAGGTTGCTAGGGGTGTATTCTGAAAACAATTAACTTAATTATATAGTATAACATCATACCTACATCACTATAATTAAACAGTACTTAACATATAGTGATTTGCTACATAAATTTTAGTGATGTAGATATAGATAAAATGAACACTAACTACAAAATACACACCTATTATTTGAATGAGTGTACGTACACTTGTATGAATACTTGCAAGTGATGAATGTGCATGCATGTATATCAAATATGCTATGTATAATTAAAATTGAATTCAAATTGAATTATGTATGAGTATGAGTGCCTTTGTAGTGCGTATGATTTAGATGTACATGCATTTATGTACGTATGTGCAAAGATGAGTCAACATGACTGGTGCTGTAATATCACCTAAATTGATGTATATAATGTGTATTAATATACAAATGATGCACAGGCATGAGTGGATCAAAAGAACTGAATGCACAAGTTTAACTTTGAAATGATTTTAAACCATTCTTCACATAAAGGAGAGAATCCAATTCTTACCAATCCACAAAAAATGCCTGTGCACCATTTATTTTAAAAATAGACACACAAAATGTGAAAATCAAACTATTTCCCAGAAATGATGGCTAAATTTACAACGCATGCCTGTAAATATACCACCACTTTCCTGAAAATTTAACGGCGCATGGCTAAAGTTACCGAAACATGCCCGTAATTTACAAACACATGACTGGGGAGAATTTAATTTTAACTTTAAAAAAATATATATATAAATTGATTTATATCAATTTTGATTTTTTTTTTTGGATTTAAAAAAATATATAATTTGTATTCATTTTTGTTAGGATACAAAATATATATTTATTTTTTTAAAAGCGCTTAGAGATGATTATCAATCATATTAGGCGCTATATACATCGCACAATTATTATTATTATATCAATTTAATTTTTTTTCTTATGATATAAATTTCATTTTAATTCTTTTCTTTTATTAATCCCGAGGCGCGGAGCGCCGATTCTAGCTGCCGAGGCGCGAAGCGCCGAGGCAGCTAGTATACAATATTATTTTACGGACCGGTCGAGTTACCACATTGGGCGCGCACAAAAGAACCGATCCTCGATTTGTTCAAACTAGCGTTAGTTCGCTGGTCAAGTAGTACACACACTAGAGGCGATCAATATGCATGATATAGGCTCAGCGAAGTGGACAATCTTTGTAAATAATGTGAACTGGCTTGCATGTGTTTGTATACGAATATCCTGAAAGTAGACTTGTGTATTACCATGATAAAATTGTAATCAAGCAATAATCACGCAACCAGAATTGGAGAAAGGTGATATACATGTAGCCCAGGGTTCACCCTTAATATTGAGGTAAATAATATTGTGGTTACAAGATGCATCCATGTATGTTTATGAAATTAATATAGCCCTTGCTCGGAACCGAGAAATCTCCGTTCTCGTATATTAGTAGGCGCATCGAGGACCGATAATTCTCGGCCCCCGTAGTGAACGGGTTACAGTTTTAAACCATTTGTTTCTATAGAATTGTGCATGTGATATTTTGTATTAAAATTATTTGCAAAGAGAAAGACATTAAATTAAAGGGTTTTAGGAGCACCGTACGAGGTTTTTCTATAGCTCAGTCGGTAGCAGCACCGATCCAGCGATCCGGAGTTCTTGGGTCCGATTCCCGTTGGAATCCCATCTTCTTTGCTCTGTTTAGTCACATTATATATTCCTGGGGTGGTATTCTGTAAGTTCATCCTAGAGTTGCTCTTAGGAGTTGCTCTTAAGATCAACTTTAAGAGCTCCCTAAGATGTGCCTAAGTGGTATTCTGTAAGTTGCTCTTAGGACGATCTTAGCATGAATAATGAATAATTAATCAGCTCATAAATATTCATTAAAAAATTAGCCACGCCCATTAATAACCGTTCGACCAATCATCGTCTTTGTTTTCATTGATGAACAACCAATCATTTTTCAGAATTGTCAAGTAAATACCACGTGGCCACATCACGATTGATTGATTGATTGATTGATTGATTGATTGATTGATTGATTGATTGATTGATTGATTGGTTGGTTGGTTGATTGATTGATTGATTGATTGATTGATTGATTGATTGATTGATTGGTTGAGTGATTGATTGATTGAGTGATTTGGTTCATATCGTTCATGGAAATTCTTTTACAGACGGTGTTGCAAAGTATAATACAGTTACTGTACTGCAACATATTTTTACGGTATGACAGTATAATAACAGCAAGCATATTACTCATTTAAACTTCGTGCAGTTAATAAAGGAATAGGAATATGTAATTGAAAATAAATACATGTTTAAGCGTCCTTTATTTCCTTGAGATAGAATTGACATGTAACATTATCTGCTTATTTAATGTTTGAAGAAAATGTTTGTTTATATAATTTGTACATGTTTTGAATTCGGACACGTATACAATTTATTGCTTAAACTCTCAGGGAGCAATATTGAAAACGTGCATTTATGACATCAATATAAGTTGATTTCAGTCCATTATGATGTTACTGAATATTATAGATGGAAGATGAAAGCGTGTTGCGCGCATCATTCGCGCATCGACAGCGCGTAATAAGTAATTTGCGCGCAATATGCTTGGGCCTTAGCAACTGTGTACCCACCACACCTAGTAACAGTATAATTCGTCAAAAATTGCATAACCTCAACTGCAAACATGTCGACCATCAAAGTGCGCTGTGAAAATTTCAGCAGAGATGAGAAGAGTGTTCTAATCAGTGAAGTGAACGATAGGAAGAGTATAATAGAGGGGGAGTTTTCGTCGACATTGACGTTCAGTATGAAGGAGAGGGCTTGGGAAGCAGTGGCCAAAGCGGTGTCGAATGTTGACGGGAACATTCGGGAGGCTGAGAAGTGCCGAAAAAAATTTGGACAAATGAAGTCGGAACTGAAAAAAAAGTTGGCGGCGATGAGAAGAGATAGTGATAAGACAGGAGGAGGTCCATCGCCAGGGAGTACGGATAAGGAGGAGGAGGCCCTGCGAAAGTTCATCCCAGACGAACTCGTGTTTGGGGTCGAGGGAGGGGTGGAGACCCCCACCTTTGCCCCGACTCAGACTGTGGGGGATAGCGTTGTAGTTGCGGCTCTGACGGCATTGGCAAGTGGTGTCGTGATTCAGGGGCCGGCCTTACCACTTCCAGGTAAGTTAAAACTAATACATGACAATTTTGTGCGTTTATCAAATTTTGCACTTGTAGTAGTAGTACGGTATAGTATTCTCATATTTATGTGAACGTCATATGTCGATACAATTGTGCACCAGTGTCTAGACCCTATAATATATAATGTCCCTCTCCCATTTCAGCTTTCCCGACCACCATGCCATCGACATCAGTCCCGATCGCGAGTGGGCCATCCCGAACCCCAAAGAAGAGGCCGAGCCCAGCTAAAAGGAGTCGTGATGGTGACCAACTTGATGTGACCGATGCCGGTGATAAAGAGGGTATGGACAGATTGATCTGCATTGGAGAGGAGCGACTAGCATGCGAGAGGGGGCGTCTGGAGATTGAGAAGAAGAGGATGGAGATGGAGGTAGCGCGATTCGAGATGGAAAAATCAAGGTTCGCAATGGAGAAACTCCGCATGAGCTCGACCACGTCAGAAATATGGTAAATATCTAGACCTAAGTTTTGATATGATAGCCTAATAATACAATATTTAAAGTATATTTCCATACCACCCTCCCCCTCCCACGATACCGGAGTGGCGCAGCCCCAAGCGTTCCGGATCTACCGCGGTTCGGATCCTAGGCTAGGTACGTAAATATGTATGTACTGTATATCGATTCGACTTCTTTCGCAGCTAGCATATCATGCATGCAAAATACATGCCGACGACGCGACAAGTATATCGACGACGACGGCAGTCACGGCATACGATTCTGACTTTATAACAAGAATGTCTATTTTCTAGTTCATTACCCTCAGTATAGTTGACTGGCTGTGATCATTCAAGTCTCAAGTAAAGAGGTATGTCATTTTTACAGTGTAAAATTTGTCAACTGTCAAGATGATCATGATGCTAACGTTGGATTTGGTCTTGGAATAGCGTGCAGAGACTGTCGTTACACTATATCGTCTAATATTACACTTCACTTTTCACGCAGTGGCACTGCATTGTAATTGTGCATGGGCATCTTCTATGCATACATGTACTTGAACCTAATTATTACTGTGTAACCTGAATATGAGCCATGGGCCTAGGCCTAGCCCAAGCCCCTAGGTAGTATAGTATGAATGGCTGCAACCACCAGCACCACCCATAGTATGTTCTGTCGTCATGTGTAAAATACTTTGTATGCAATACACATATCATAATGATGTATGACCCCACACTACACACTGTGCACTGCGTGGTACCATTCATTGACATTGTTCTCTAATACTTTAATAGTACTAAACCGCTAGCGTCCGGTCGTAACCATTAACAACTCATTGTCAACTGGGTGCTGGTGCCTATATACGGTCCGTTTGTGTATAGCATACAGAATCAATTTGCCGTAGTGTGTTATTTTTTCGCTCGGCGGGGTAATTGATTGTGAGAGGGGTGTTGCCGGCGAATTCACTTTGACCCAGTTGACAATGAGTTGTTAACTTAATGTTTACGACTGGACGCTAGCGGTATAGTTAGAACAATGGCACCACGTTGTGTGCGGGGTCATGTGTAACAGTATTTTACACATGACAGAACAGATATGGCTGCAAGCCACATCATGATCAGGTTTGCATTATAATTTCATAGTATTAAATAAATTCAAGACTGATTTAGTGATATGATTGCCATTATTTTTTTTTTTAGTAACTTGCAGTACCGTCCATTGGCATTGCACAACGTGCATTGATGCAGGCAAGCTGCGCCGCTAACTCATTTAACTGTAATCAACGCCGGCATGTGTGAAACACTATTATAGTACATGTATGGGTGTTGTTTAGAAAAATGCTATCGTGCAAGCAAACCATAATGTGGGTATATGTGCATCATGATTCTACTGACTGGAAAGAAGAGGTTATTTTGAAAAAAGCAAATATGCACCCCCAAAATAATAATCGCATAAGTTGACAAGACTGATTCCTGAGGGAGCAAGGCGACTGAGAGGGGGGACTGGGGAGGGTGATAGAAGGGTGTGCTGTAGGGGGGTGTCTGTCCGTGCATGATGTTTTTATGCAATGTTTTACTTGAAATTATGCAATCTGGTGCATACTTATTCAATGACTTGATATGAAGTAAAATTGACCCCAAGTGCCCCCCCCCCCCTCCCCCCACCACCAGTACGCCAATGCAAATCACAAAAAGAGTACCCTTTTCAGGTGCATTGGTTTTTATAAGTATTACGCCAATTACGGGAATAAAATGGTACAATTTATCATGTAAGAGGTTGATGATGGGACACAGGTGCGTAACAATTTTGTATTCATGATAATTCAATTTGGGGGCACATCCTTCAATGAAATGATTTTAGAAAAAGGAAACATAATTTACGTACATTTTGTTACAATTATAGGACCCCCCCCCCCCCCCCCCCCACCCCTCCAATGAATAGTTGAGTTCTGGTAGAGAAAGTAGTTTTAGTCGAACTGAATTTTAGTAACCAAAACCTGCACCATTACGCAAAAGGAATTCAAAAGTTACAGATGACCAAGTAAAAATTATGATATCATTAAAAAAGAGCTGTTTTAACTAAAAAGGGCGCTTCCAGAAAGATGATTGCCAGAAACTTAGTCTTTTTGGTGCGCTCTCTACCCCTTTAAAGGAATCTAGTAACTTCGCAGAAAGTGATAAGTGGTTGATACAATATAAATAATTGTTATCTTATATGTCCACTAGTTGTTGTGTGAACATTTCAAGTTAAATGGACTTTATATGGCCGAGTAATGAGCAAAAATGCAAAGCAACATTCACCAACTCATTGCACTCACTTTGTACTTTTGTTGATCTGTAATAATGAATACATTATTAATTACTTATCTTTTGACATTTGATATATATTTGTGTCATATTTTTAATATTATTTTTATGACACAAGTGTACATCAAAAAGTAAACAGATATGTGATGTATTCATTATTACAGATCAACCAAAGTCTTAGTGATAGTCACCATTTAAACAATAAATCTTTTTAACGAAAGGGAAATTTAACAAAACTTAAACCTGTCCCATGCTTTTTTTTTATAAGAATGTACAACTGGGTATGAGTGAACCACTATAATTTTAATTGGATTCTGATGATTTGGACAATGTTACTAAGTCCCTTTAACATTTATCAATTTGGATGCAAATTTTGTTTATGCATTGTAAATGGTCAACCCTTAGTAACACACGTTGTAATGATATTGTCATACTATGGAACGATCACTTGCACGCCACACAAACAAACTTATACTCCGCTCCTCTCAACAGTATTGTACAATGAGTGGGGAAGGTTTCAATTTCTGGTACTACTTATTATTGTGTTTCCATTAAAAGAAAATAATTAATGTCACATACAATGTACGACACAATCATGGTAATTAGTATTTTAATTCATTTCAAATATAATGAAAGATGCAGCCATTGTATCATTGAATCTTTGCTTAGAATCACTCTATGCTAGGTTGTTATCTTACTTGTTATCAAATTCATATCAATATTTAATCCATCTTAAAATATGATTTACTTTGCTGGAGAAGAAAAAATAGAAAATAAATTTATGAGTTGAAAATTTACAAATTTCATGGCATATGTGCTTACAGTTTTTTCTCCTTCTTTTTACATTTTCTTTATGCAGACTGCTGGATCGATAGTCACCGTTCTTTCATCAGCACGACATGCCATCTGTGATGAGATTGAGCACAAGCAAATTTCAGAAAGAACTCCCATAAATTAACTCATTGTGTAAGATCCGGTTTTCATTCTCCTAGTATGACACAGGAATGTGTGACTGATGACTTTCATTCTCAACTTTGCTTTGTTTTTTAATCGATTATTATCTCTTTCTATGTAAAAAGTGTTAATTATTTTTAATTAAATTATTTCATATGTACATACAGAAGGTATATATTTTTATAAATTGAAATACTTATTTGTCCATAAATATATTGCATAGCAATTTAACTTATGTATTACCACTTGAAAATCTACATCTACCTGTACATTTCAATTATTGATTTTGGAATGTGGACTTGAATTATAACATGTCTAAATATGTACATGCGTTTGTAATACACTTTTATTAAAGGGATACAGTAGTTGAGTTCTGGTAAAGATAGTACAGTCTTGGTCATACTGAATTTTAGTAACCCAAACCTGCACCACTACATAACGAACTAATAGTTATAACCCCACCATGCTTGAAAGGACTACAAAATTTCAAATGACACGAGTTAAAAAGCCTGTGATCATTCAAAAAGAGCCATTCAAACTCACGGGAGTGCTGTCTAAGCACTCATCTGTTTCAACCATTTTGAATAAAATATTGTGCATGTGGTATTTTGTTGAAAAAGTGATAAGATAGAGAGATAATCACCAACTATTTAAAATATGTTTTTTTTTTTTTTTTGAAAACAGGAAGCATTAAAAAACAAATTTAACAGCTGCAGTTTTGGTTCAAAATAATCGGAATAATTGTGGGGCCCCACAATGATTACAAATGGTTATATGTTTATAGATATTTCAGTCATTTCTGAACCGATTTTGATCATATAAAGTTTATTCTGTCATTCAAATTGTACGCTCTTTCAAATTTGACACTATTTTTTTCCATTATCTCACACAATTTTTTTTTTGTGTAGCGCCCTCTATACCAAAACTCAACTATCCCTTTAACAACTTGATCTTATTGTAATGTTACAGCACAATTGATTCCATCTTCCATTTACCTTACAATCTCTTTGGTTAATCTGATGTTCAATTGATGTACATTCATTTCATGCTATAGAACATGCATACATTTGTATGTAAACCAAATAAAATGTAATATGTATTGATCTACAAATTACTTGCAGAAGTTATTGCTGCAAAACCGTTTATAATAATAATAATATGTACTATCTATATAGTGCTTATCACAATGATAATCATTTCTAATCACCTTTACAATTATATTATTACCTCAGTCATAGAATACAATGCAAATCAGCACACATTGTGTGCACCATCTCCACTCCCTGGGGAGTATTCTTTCCAAGCGCTCGGTATGCTCATGAAGATCAATCACATAAAGGCTTACCTCATTCCAGTCCCCATTTGTACACCTGGGTAGAGAGCAGCAATAATGGATAAATTGTCTTGCTGGAGGACAAACACCATATCCCTTTAATGAGGTACATTACTAATTTGCTTTACAGTAATTGATATGAAGCATTTGATTAACTTCTAGAAGATCTTGATTTTGTACTCAATGAGCTTGACAAATCTGCATTTAGATAGGCTCCTGCAACCACTGGCGTAAATCTGTTCGGAAAACACAATGCATTGGGGGGGCGAGCATTGTTTGTGAACAATTGCTCGCCCCCCCCCCAATGCATTGTGCTTTCCGAACAGATTTACGCCGGTGCCTGCAACCCTGCACATACAGTTAAGTCAGTTTGTATTGTTTTGCAATAGCTTAAAGGAACTGAAGAATATAATGTACTTTGGCACTTATTCCATAGTTAATTACTTGTAAAATATGTCTGCCGAAAAAAAACACGGCAGTGATTTTAGGCAATTTTTCTAATTCCAAATCTCACTAAGCAGCCAGTTTACGCTCCGCCCACATTTAGGGTCCAGAATCGGCAGCGTGATTGACGTGTGATTGGTAATTCATTTGCTTATGACATGTACAGAATTTGATTATTTGGCCCGTTCTTTAGATGACGTCACATTCTGGCAATTTAAAAACGGGCGTTCCAAGAGCAATTCAAAATGTACTCATTACCCCAAAATTGGTTGATTTCATGGGAAATTACTGCCAAATTAATCACCTTGAGGAAAGATTACTTACAGAGCCAGAGGGCCTATTGTGAAAATTAGGCCATCTAGACGCTGTAGTACCTTATTATGCATTGAAATGTGTTTGAATGTTAACTCATATATATTTCAATAACTGAATATTTTCAAACTGATACAAACAGGTATTCTAAAGCTCAATGTTTATTTTCCTGTATGATGTAAAGTATGTTTCACATTGTTCATGTATCAAGATCAAACGGATTGTTATTAAACATTTCTTCATGAAATGATTTAGTTGAAGAATGTCTGGATGAGATGATTTCTTGCTTCAAGTCCATTTGGATGATTCTGGAGTGGTGGGTCTTCAGCATCATTGATCACCTGCTGTGGCCTGTAGTCCTCAGGTACAGGGATTCTCCTCTCAATGCATATGTTGTGCAGAATGCAGCAACTCAGAATGATCTTGCACACTCTAAAAATGAAATAATACAGATATATCAATTTTCAGTCTCAAAGCAAAAAATGTAGGTCTAGACAATACTGTTATTTACCATTTTATTCAACTTTTATTCAAATTGCTAGAAAAATTTGTGAATGAGATGTACATTTAGTACCTTGCTATGGGGGCCTGGTAATCTCTGTTGAAGAAAGTGTTACAATCAATTGTTAAGTTTGATGTAAGTCAGGGGTGTACATTCTGCAAAATATTTTAAGTTAAAATTTATTGTATCTATATAATTACGTCACTAAAAAATATTACATTGGAATAGCGATTTGCTAAAATATATTTTAGTGACTTAGATATTATGTACCGGTATATAAAATAAATGTTAACTTCCGAATACACCCCCATCATGTTATTTGATGCTCAATTCATGCCAATTCATTGCAACACTTTCTAGAACGAGGCCCTGAATTTGATGCTGAATGCTCAATATGTGCACATTATGTGGTGATTGTGTGTCTTACAAATTACATAAAAGTCTCCATTTTGAACTGAATTTAATCCTCATTTGCATACAAAATATATACAGGGAAACCCTGTTATAACGGGACTATCGATTTTACCTCGTTATAACCGGAATCTTGCTATAACCGAGTTCGTTATAAGTGGAGCATTATGCCATTGGAACGGGACGAAAGGATTCTCCTTGTTATAAACGGTACATCGTTATAAGCGAGCTCATTATAACATGGTTTCCCTGTATATGGACATTTGATTCCAAACACTGTAATTTTAGAAGAAAAAAACAATTATACATTTTGTTAGGGGCCTTGCCCTTGCAAAGTTAAAAACAGCTAACCCACCCACCCTCCTATCCATTTATTTTCTTTTTTTGTTGAAAATCCATCTTTGACATGAACTCAATACATATTATGTCGTTTTTACAGTCATTATATTATTTGAGTTTTAGACTATTTATTATTCATTTAATTTATGAATCGTTAGTTGATTAACTAATTGATTAATTGTTATCAATTTTTTATTTAATTTATTATTTATGTATTTATTTTATTATTATTATTATTATTATTATTTTGGGGTTTTGTTTGGGGGGGGGGGGGGTGGGGAAGGGGTCCACTTTTGTTTAAATCCAAAATGGCCCTGGTCCCACCCACCCACTTTCAAATCTTACTTGGAATTATTTTAATTAAATCGCAAGGCTCATGTATGTCGAAAAAAAAGTAACATAACCAATACCAATAGTTAGAGTTCAGAGTATGTGGTTTCTATTTATTTATTTTAGTTTAAAAAAATAATGAACAAGAATTTAAGCACAAAATACTCAGAAAAGAGTGCCATTTTCAACTTGGACATGTGATCACACAAACAAGATAAGTACCTTGCAGGGGAGTAGCAGAGAATGCCACCAGAGTTGTCCAGGCATCTGAAGCGGCACTTCAAAAGCCCAAAGGCCCGCTCCACACATGACCGTGTCGAGGTGTGAGACGCGTTGTACCGCTGTTGTGCAGCCGTTTGCGGTCTCAACACTGGCGTCAACATCCAAGGTTGCAGGGGGTAGCCGCTATCTCCTATTTGAAGTAGAAACACAGATTATCAATTTTTTAATACAAATTAACTTCCCATATTCAAAGAGATGTCATTTTTATCATTAATTGTTTTAATTAGTTTTTAAAATTATTATTACGGGGGGGGGGGGGGGGGGGAGGGGGAGTGGGTAGCTTTTTATGCACATCACCCCAATATTATAAATTAATATACAGTCAAACCTGTCTAATAGTGGCCACCCATGGGAGACAATAAATGTGGCCACTGTAGACAGGTGATCTCTATAGACAGGTTACTGGTTTTCTCTGCAAGGGATCACTTTGAGTGGCCACTATAGGCAGGTTGGCTGCTATAGACAGGTGGCAGCGAAGATATCTTTTGGGAGAGATTTAAAATAAATAATAATTTGGAATCTCTGAGCAAATGAGTGGAACTAGTCTTCTTTTTTTCAGTCACACCCTCGCATAGAAAACAAATTTATATAACAGAATTGTTACAAAAAGTGTAAGCATTATAATTGCATTTTACATTGGTATAAACTCTGTTTCCGTTTAGGCAGTTATATTTTAATATCTTATCCATTTGAATTTCACTTTCATTATTCATAACCCAATTTCGCCGACACCCTCGCCAACGCCCACTTTTATTCCGTCATACAAACAAAAAAAACAAAAGTACCAACCTAATAACCAGCCTGCAGGGAATCTGCCGTCACGAAAGTCTGCACATACGATGCTGTTTTCCCAAATGTATGCGTCGTGACTTGACCCAGGGTACCTGGCAACGAGGTTAACAAACCTCATTTCCGCGTCTACTATCGCCTGAACGTTCATGCTATGCCTGTTCTTTCGATTTACATACGCTCGTCCATTTTCTGAAGGAGATTGGATGTAGACGTGAGTACAATCTATGCATCCCACGCATTTTGGCATGCCAGCAACATTGGCGAATTTTGCCTTAGTCGTGGCAAGTGAATCGTACCTGTTGAATGCGATATATGCAGGGGCCCGTCTAGCTAAAGCGTCGGTGACCGCCGCTAATAATCTTGACTGCGCCGGTTGACTAAGTCCTGTAACATCACCACAGACATTTTGGAAGGATCCGCTAGCGAAAAAACGGAGAGCACTGGCGACTTGTACCTCTACAGGTAAGCTACGTCCTCCGGGACGCCTTCTTGCTATTCCGTCGTCATTTTGAATGTCAACGCACAATGATAAGAACTCTCTCTGGTTCAGCCGGTAGTTTTTCCTGAAATCCTCCGGCGAAATATAGGCGTGCTCGCCCAATCGACCGATCCTTACGCCCCCGGCGAGCTGGGGCAGTCGCGGCACAGCATTCCGCTCACGGTTGAGCTGCTCTTGTCGCTGCTGAAATTGATACAGCAATAATTCGTCGGCCATTTTGATTAGGCGTTCTAGTTCAATCTAAGACTGGTTGTAGGCAGTCTTAAGATAAGATCAAAAAGTTGCTCTTATCTTCGTCTATAGAATACCTCTTATCTTAGGATGCTTATTAGCATATATTTGCATACATTTACATATTCGAAAAGTTGCTCTTAAGTTAAGAGCAACTTTTCAGAGTCGGTCTTAAGAGCAACTCTAAGAGCAACTTACAGAATACCAAAGTTGCTCTTAAGATCAACTTCACCTCCTAAGATCCTTACAGAATACCCCCCCTGGTCATTTTCTTTATTTGTTTGAATTAGTTATTAAAATAAATCTGCATTCCTCGCATATAACCCTACGTTGATTTCTATCCTACGAGGTTTGTGTCAGGTACATAATAGCTTCTGACCACAAATTAAAGTTAAGGGGATTCAGGGACAAGCGCCGTACTAAACGTTTCTATACTTTAGTTGGTAAGAGCCCCGGTACAGCGATCCGGAGGTCTGGTGTTCAAATCCCGTTGGAATCCTATTTTATTCGCTCTTTTTCAATCAACATTTTTATTTCTTGTCAGTTTCTTTACATGTTCGAAAACATGATTAAATAAGATATCTTTAAACCTATTTTACACCATTTTTGCCAAATTTTGAAAAAGAGTTAGCATTTTAATATGTTTCCTTAAATTATCAAAGATACACTATATGACCCCAATGCCAGTTCATGAACGGGAAGAAATACAGTTAACAATTTTATTTGTGTCACGAAACCTGTACCCGTAAAATCTTACAAGTTGTGTTTACATACGTTCATAAGTACATATAAACGTGGCTCAGACTTCAAAATCGAATAGACTAGCGTATTTAGTCCGATTCTTTCTTCTTAATCATTTCAAAACATGTATTACGGGTAAATTCTTAACTCTCTGAGGTTCATGGTCGATCCTTGTCAAAATACTCTAAGCACATTATTTACAAGTACATATGGGTGGGTAAGCTGGTTTTGTAAAGTTGTATGAAGATCTGAGCAATGTTTTTTTAATTGTATTTTGCACATAGGGGGTTACCGACGTTATCAATATCACATGTTATGAATTCGATACTCACCCAACTGTCTTAACAGTTCTTCTTCGCAACCCCTGTCTGTCAGATCTTCGGGATTAAAGCCACGGGTATCTATCACCCACAAGTGTTTGGTGATTGGTATTTTTCGCCGATACATGGTGTGTCCTCCTTGGCTTTCTGCAGGGGCAGCTGGACACCAAAGATTCCTTTCCAGGCAACCTTCCACTGCATACAACAGTGAATTTATCAGTGATGTTTTTCCAATTCCAGTTGTGCCATAAATTCCTACCAGAAACTTTTTTGGATATGATATTGAAATATCCCTTAAGCACGGCATTGTGTCACCTGGTTTCATGTCTTTCACCATTCCACGCATTTTTAACAAATGCGTTTGTAAATTATTGTCCTGCATGATTTTTGTTTCACTTCCAGTTATCTTCAACTTGATTGTTTAATCCTTGATTCATTTCATATATATATTTCTTTTTGTCTTAGTTTTGCTAAAATATTGTACAAATCTATTCCGTTTCAAATCCAAATTAAATAGGGGTATACGCTTAATAATCACGATATAAACGCATACAGTTTCCTGGAATTAAACGTCATCGGTGTTCACAATGCAGATTTGCTGATGGATACAAACGAATGACTCAACATTTGGTTGCATGTAGACTTTACCCGAAAGCGGTATTACTTGACAGTTTGTAGTACATGCAGTTTGTCAGAGTATTGGGAGTAGTCAGCTGATTGGCTTGCCTGTTAACCCAATCATATACATTATTGAAATATGACAAAGGTCAAGAAGAGTTATAATACATGTATTAAAATGTAACACGAATAATACACTATCGCAAACGCAGCTCGTGTCTCTCTTCATGCTAAATAACGCAACAAGCGGTCGTTTTTTAAGAAGCTAAGCTGATAAGTTTTTTATTTTTTATTTTCGGTCTTCTCTCGGGTGTGGATTCAGTAGCAAAAACTTACCTTGGTGAAAGTTAGATTTTATTTCAAATGGTATGACATTTCTGGGAGCAGTTTTTATATTCATTTGATTTCATTTATTTATTTTCATTTTCAACAGAAGAATAATTTACAAAATGATACACACGTTATATTCTAATAGGACTACTGAAATACACAATAAACTATTATACAAATGAGTAATAAATAATTATTGTGGAAAATTACTTCATATCCATAATAAACTTGTTCGGATTTTAACTTGACGGACTTTTTGAGACATGTTCTTTATAAGGCTATAACCCACAAAATGTGCAAGAAACTTGGGCGTTGTATTTGATTAGTCTGTCATTAGTATATCTTGGAATTGATGTTTGGATAAAGTCATAATTTGGGTTATAATACAGTATTTTATTAAAAGCGTTACCGAAGGACATGTTGCTTTTGTTTAAGTCGTTACTCCGAGGTGTTAATAAGTAAAGAACAACACACACGTCTGATGCACGCTTGATAATACGTGCTAAAAGGTATGAATCCATACGGCCACTTTTCTATAATTTACTTAAGCTACGTGTTAATAAACGAATAATGTTTAGGATATGAGTTCTTGTGTTAAATTGCAGACATGGACATTCACCTGATTATATTCAAGAGCTTATAATTTTGTATAATTCATGTAGAGTCATACGTTCAAGTTCAAAGCGTCTTTTAGTTCAGTAGTATCTTAACAGCGAGATATATTGACAGGGGCATAAACGTATGCCCTTGATCAAACAAGACTGTTTTGGGGGTTTGAACCCACCCCCCTCCACGTCTACAACATGTAGCTGGTCACGGTGTGGACCTCGATAATGTTGACAGGTCCTGGTCTCGGCCTCAAACGATTTAAAGGTACTTGGTCTATGCTGAAAACATTTTCTACGAACACACCCCTCGCCATGAAGAAATCCTGTGTACGCCTCTGGTCAGCGGTCTTTCCAGTTTGCTGCACATATCTTTTTAAACAAACTTTCTTACAGTATCAGACAATTTGATACAGAACATCTATTTGAATACTAACTTTTTAATTATTTAATTCTCAAAAAATCTTATTTTTTCTTTTTTGTTTTATATATACTCCGCACAAAAAGAAAGTGAAAACTTATTTAAGACAACATATCTCATATTTTATGGAGATAAAAAATATGTTATTATATATCAAATCAAAGATAAAATAACCCTCTTCGATATTAGCATAACATCCAGGAGAAATCATTCATGCATGACTTGTCACGGACAATTAACCTCCGCAAGGTCTGTTTAAAAAAATAGCAAAAATGGAACATCCATTCAAACATTTACATGTTTGCAAGCTTGATATAAACGCTATATTCATGACATAGCATAATTATTTCATTACAAATGTGATCTTTTTAAGTTTCATCTCAATATAAAAATGTGTAAATGAAGACAAATTGGGAACGTTGTAGGTTTTATTTTCATCCAAATATAACACAATTGGGAATTCCATGACTAAGGTTTATTCGTCGAAACTACAGTTTGTGACCTTATTTTAGCATGAATCTTTCTATACAAAATTATAAAGAATTATACCGTACTCCAAAGATCTTCAAGATCTGTTGTCACCCTTGGTCAACCATTTGGGCAGTCTCTATATAACATGTCACTACTCTAGGTAACTATAGTTGAAATTGCGAGGGACACATGAAACAGACAAGCGTCGTGCCTCAAAAACAGACAATATGTTGATGTTCTCATAACCTGGCCCTGTTTTATTGGAAAATATGTATTTTTGGTGTTTGTTTATGACAATAAGGTCGAATTGATTCGTAGAAGACTTGCCCCGCATATCTTTTTTCAAGCAAGACGCTTACCCATTGCAGTCGAATGGTGCGGCCATCCACTGTTTTTCTATTTTTGAAAACAGACATTGCTATTGTTAACTGATGTTGGCAGTTCCTGAATGAACGATTACACCTTTAATTTATATTCTGCCTGTAGAGGACCACATTTCTTTTAATCTGATATATGATAATGTCGCACATGAATATTAAATATTTAAACTTAAACAAGTGTCTAGTTTCTTTTTGTGCGGAGTATATATACTCGTATGCTCTAATACTTGATTGTAATATTGCTCTTTTCACGAAATGATAATTATTACGTAACATCTTTATTTATGTATGTTTTTTGAGTGAAATAAAGATGAATTACTGAATTACATTCATCAATTGTCTCTGCATATGCATGTCTGCATCGAAATGAAATAAATAGAGCGTGTTGGTGTTTCTTCTGACTCCGATCTAACCTGAGCTAATAAAGCTTGATATGCATGACCAGTTTGACTAATATTGACGATTTAACACCAGAATCAATAATTTCGGCCTTAGTATTTATGTGCCCCCTACATTATCTGTTTTTGTTTTCTTTGGATAATCAATTGCAGTACTGATATTATGATATTATGATACCATTTTCCAGTGGCAACTTCAGGCAGCACAGGCCAGGAGAAGCCTCCATTTCCCCTCAACTTCTGTCATCTCAGCATTTACTGTAGATTTCAAACTGATTTCTAATAGTAATTGTATGAAAAGTAAATCATTATAAAGTTGAAAGCTAAAGAAGCTATGTTTTTCTAGGAATGAAGACATTGGAACATGCTGTAATTTATCCCCAAGAAATGTCAGTAAAGCATGTTTATTTAGTTAATTATTGAATGTGTAGTGAAATCAAGCTATTTGAAGTGGAATTAATCTACTACAGAAAAGGATTATATTTCGTAACTTTCCAAGCAATGGTTAATTTAGAATATTTTTGCTTGTAGTCATTAATGTATTTCTTTGAAGTGATGTGAGATGCTGATTGAATTAGGCGTTGTTACACAAATGAAAGTCAGTCCAATGGTACAGGAAGAATGTTAGAATTGCATTTTTTTGCACTTATATAAAGGAAATGACTCAAAGTGTCTCTAAAGTCATTTAGACACTTAAATTATGAGAATACATTTATTTGCTGATGAAATAAAATACTAAGTTTATTGTATGTGTTCAAACTAATGTTATAGTTCCATACAAGTAAATATAAAGTGTGGCAAATTGAATTTATTGTGGCACACATGATTAACAAGATTCCCGATGGCCTGTTAGTTATTCAAATAGGGAATAGTGTCTTTTTATGTGTCCAATATAACCCTCTTTTATAGGGACGAGCTGGGCCAGAACCCCGTACCCAGAACCCCGTACTTCGTAGCACGTACTTCGTAGCCATACCCAGTACTCCGTACTTCGTATTCGTCATCGACTTGCACTTCGTACTCCTCGGCTACTTCGTGTACCTCGTACTCATCGTGGACTCGTACTTCACGCGATCCTCGTGAGCGTTAGTCGTACCAAGTCGTCGTACTTCAACGTACTCTTCGTAGCACTCATCGGCTACTTGGTCATCGACCTTCACGAACTCGTGCTCGACGCCGTCGTCGACGATGATCGTCAGTGTCGCTACCGAACTCACACTAGACTGAAGGACTCTCGGCATAGCAACCGCCCCATTTTAAGGTGCTATTCAACCATTTGGCCATTATAGTTAATATTTGATTCGTGGATTAAGGCCATGTTTCTGCCACACTATCTGATTAAATATTCAGATCAAGATAACTGATTATAGGGATATGTCTACTGTGTGTAGCAAAGCCATTTTGTGACCCATATGATCCAACAGATCCTGATATGGTGTAGGTTGATAGTATTTCGCAACATTGTGCTTGTATGTTATGACTTGAATTGTTGTATACTTATGCTACCATTCAATTTCATTTATGAGATGTAAACTTGCATAAAGTGATTCAGTTGATTTATTTTAAGAGCTGGAACCATTGGCTCTTATTAAAAGTTTGTTTGAACTTTATATTCTTGTGTGGTGCGCCTTATTTGAGTATTGCATACATTTCATGATAACAGAACCAAATCTGTCGTTAACCAGGGTAAATACAGTACCTAGAGTAATTCAGTTTATACAACACAATTCAGTGGGGTTGCCAGCTTGGCAACCTCGGGTAACCTTGTTTAATTTCAGAAGATGTTTTGCGAGTTTAACTTATTTTAGGTGTGGGAAGGGAGTTTGACTTCACATGAAGTACACTGAAAACTTAAACTAGTCAGGCGCCGGCTGGACTAACCTTAAACTAGCCGAACTGGTTAGCCAAGTCTACCTGACTAGCTTCACACCGCCTTTAAAACTCGTCAAACATGCTGGACTAGTTATTTGGAGGCTGGACTAGTTCTTGCTTAGTCCAGCTGGCCTGACTAATGTAATTTGACATGCTGTACTAACTTAGGGGCGGACTAACCTTTAATCGAATGACCTATCGAACACCCCGGAAGTAGTATCCCCGCTCAAGCCACCGTACTTCCACCATCTCCAATCATAACAAAGGCACGCACACGACACTGCCTATTGATTTTTACAGGCAAAACATACACACGTGTGCTTCTATAGGTACCATGCGTCTCCAATCAATCGTACATCATACACCGTAGCACTTCGCAACGTAACATTCACTCTGCAGTTATAACAACACAACATCCCCGTCAGGTAGTGAGGTAATTTATTTCATCCGAGCGTCGATTCAATGGCTAATGGGTGCCTGCATCAAGCATACTTAAAATCATAATTCATAGACAATCTACCATCAAACTAAACCACCATGACTCAACAGCGATCTATCAATTTGAACTCCACTGTCACTGATCACCACAATACTGACATCCAGACCAGGTATGTGTACGTAATTAACAGTACGTAAGAATTAAGTTGAGCCAGCTAGTCAAGCCAGCTGGACTAGTGTTACATTAGTCCATCCAGCTGCACTAATGTAACACTAGTCCAGCTGAGTACCATCTGGACTAACTTAAAACTAGTCAATAACTAGTCAAGCAACCAGCCTAAAGTCATTCTTGTTAGTCCAGCAATACTGACTAATTTAAAGCTAGTCCAGCTGGGTACCATCTGGAATAGCTTTAAGTTAGTCAGACGGACCAGTTTAGGTTTTCAGTGTACAATCTGAGTTTACTTGTTTGAAGACATATGTTCTTATTAATCACTGTTATCGAATTAATTAAAAGCCATGAATGAATTTTGTTTTTAATGTATGTATTTATGTATGTATATATTATTAC
The DNA here is from genome assembly GCA_037951105.1 of Echinarachnius parma. Classification (NCBI taxonomy): domain Eukaryota; kingdom Metazoa; phylum Echinodermata; class Echinoidea; order Clypeasteroida; family Echinarachniidae; genus Echinarachnius; species Echinarachnius parma. Next base: position 69,919 of record JBAMJV010006358.1, on the reverse strand, counting down.
ATATATTTATTTATTTATTTATTTTATAATTATTATTATTTATTTATTAATTATTATTATTATTATTACTATTATGTGTTAAGTGTGTGGGGGGAGGGGGGGGGGGGGGAGGCAAGTGCCCCAAAGCCCCTACCCCCCCCCCCCCCCCCCACACCAGTCCGTCAGTGCTATAGGTATATGAAAATTAAATCTAAGTTTTCTCATATGAAATATATTATTTATCGGAATTCTCTTACTTCCGTTTGACGTAGTGCTAAGAAACAGTATTTAAGAAAACTAACCAACATGACCAAGTTCTCAGTTATTCCACACGACATGCGCATGCAATCACTTACCTCTTGTAAGAACGCAATTCGCTCTGACGACATTGGGGTCCACTCGACAGGTTTTGGAATTCCCTTGAACCAAGAATCCCCTGATTTGCCAATTTGGCCGGTAAACGATGCATGTTATACAGTGAGTTGCGACAGATATATCTATTGACGTGTAGTTTTGTAGGGAAAATAGCCGATACTTCGGGATACCGCGATTAATCGCTTTTGCAATCGTTTTTAATAACGTTGATCAACGCTTTTGAAATAATGATTTCAATGATAATTTTCATGATACTAAAGGGACATTTGAAAACAAATCAAAGCCTATTTTATTCTTCTCTTACCATAAGTTAAACAATACGGTAGAAGAGACACGAGGAAGCTCCAAGTAATTTTCGTGGAGTTAGACACTTTACAGGCATGACTTTAACTTATTCATGTTTATAATGTTCTCAGTTATTTAGTTAGTTTAGTTTAGCATTTTAATGTATGCAGTATTCATTCCGGACGAACTCATGAGCTTCACATAATTATTCTTATATACTGGACATGTATGTGTGTTATCTTGTTAGCTTTGTATATATTGGTAATAACGTTATTCATCACGTTATTTGGTGTACTAAGCAAACATCCCAACATACGATGCAATGGAAGAACTGCGGATGCATATAACCCCTGAACGATTACCCTATGTCACAATAAGAACAAGACATGGAGAGTTTCACAAAGATCGAAAGGTGAAGATACCTATAAGATGGTCAAGAGTAGAAATCTATTTGTAGCGTTTAAATAATATAACATAACTTTTCAATTTTATAAAGCAAAATCATCAAGGGTCGTTCAAATTGACACATTACCGCGTGATCGTTGGTATCGGTCTTCCCAATTCCGAATACGTGCAAGCAAATGTATGCATACGCATAAGCTTTCGTGAATAGACACATGAGTTCATTAGTGGCAAATCAAATTCGCGAATGTGCAGTAGCGCCAGCGGACATTGCGTGCCATTTTGCATGATCATTGATGAAACGGTATGCTCTTTGTGCAAATTCACTTGCTCGTACGTGATTTTGAACGACTATTATTTTAAGAATTCGAATGCTGCTTTGAAAGGCGATGGCAAATCGCATGAATTCTTGTACTCCTTATATTAATTTGAATGACACAATCGCGAAATTGAGCGGGAAAAAACTATATTTAATACAGGTAATATACTGTTACGAATTTTCATGATCGTATTTGCAAAGTATTGGACAACTGGACAAATATTGGACAACTGAGCCGTAGTAGATGAATGTATAAATGTGTTTCGTCATTGATTCATGTTTAGTCAAACCTCCACTATCTCGCTTCCCCTCTCTCTTTTTTCTTTGATTCCCATTCCTCAAGTCCCTCCCGCGTGGGTCGTATTACTCTTGCCTTATCGTCTTGTTTTTGAATCATAACAAGTGGCCCTCTCTTTCCTATACCAAATACCACTTTCCTTTCCTAAAATTCCTTGTTATAAGTAGAACATGTTGACATTCTCTTGCTCATATTTTGAATTCCAGAAATTCCCTATTCCATAACTTTGGTGTTTTATCTTATTCTTTGTTTTAGAAAGAATGCTATGTTGTATATGAAGTAGAAGTATGTGTAGAACTATGCAATGTTTCTTATGATGTTGAGATATTTGAAATGCCTTACATATTTGTCGAAGACTTCAACATTTCTTTACTTTCTTGTAAAGTGTATAAATACTCATCTTTTCCAAAATACTAGTGAGTTGTACCGGGGAGTTCGTTAGTTGTACCAGGGAACTCGTAGTCAGTGTGGATCGGAGTTAGCTAGCTATGGGTTTAGGTCGGAGTTTAGTTAAGTTTTGAGCTAGTTCTGATCTGCGTTCTCCGCAGTCTACATTTATTAATCCCACATTCATGTCAAACCCTAAGTGGTATGTACTCGTAATTAAACTCAAGCAGTTATATTTCAGAACTTGAATCCTTATTTGTTATTATCTCCTTGCGTTGGGTCATCTGAGGCACGCTACCGTGATTGATTGCGAACCTGTGTGATTGCTGAGTGAAATTAACGTATTAATTTAAAGACACACAATATAATGTATCATCATTATCATCATCATCCTCATCCCAAACATTTGTCATCACCCGACATTTGTAAGAATACATGATGTATTCTATTCAAAAGGAAATATTCAATTATATCATCTGACCTGATTGGCTATCACGGTTCATGACAGGGTTAATTTTGCAATGACTCATTGCCAGAGGTTATACAACCGGTTGTCATAACTCTCTGGCGATTCCATCAACATTACAACTATTTACACATACGCGAGACGTACGGTGTACCGTACCCGCTATAGTGTACCGTACAATAATTACTATTCCGACGCAGCCACCAAAATCAAACGAAAATCAGCTATTTCCAGTACAACTTGATCAGCTAATTACATGATTAACATAATCGAAGGAAGTAATCAACAAATCAACACATATTTCCGATATAGAAATGCAGTGATCGAAACATGGACTGGGAGAAGCCGAGAGAAGCAAATTTCGTACGTAAATCGACTGCATTGTAGCCTACTGTGTGTTGTGTACAATTGTGTGTTGCAGTATGTGTATGCAGTGTACGTGTGTGAGTGAGTGAAAAGCGAAACGGATTATGATTTCAATTTGTTTTAGTTTAAACAATCAGATGATATAAATGTTGTTAACTTTGTTGTCGGGAACATGACGGAATATTCCAATCCTCGGGATTTAAAATGTTATTTCTTGAAGAAAATAAGTCCCTCGACTACGTCTCGGGACTTATTTACTCTTCCCTCAATAGCATTTAAAATCCCTCGCATGTAACATTCCGCCATGTTCCCTCCACCGCCAGTTAACAACTGTATAATGTTAGACTGTTCATAAATTGTAAACTATAAACTCGACATTTCATGATGATAAAACATGTCAATGATTAAAATAAACATTCTATCTCTTTGGAAATAATTGGTTGCAAATTATGTTAAGGAAGCAAGCATCTTTTCTTATTTAAAGTCCAACTCGAGTTTTAGTCAAACTTGAGTTGACTTTAACATGTGATCTTTGTGAAACACCCTATTACTATTACTCCAAAATTTGATAACCCCCGGACGATTACCCAAATACAATAACACACGGGCTATTATTTCCCAATACATTTATCACAATTCTTACTCATGTTTTTTTTTTTTTTTTTTTTTTTCTATATTGATACTGCATTAATTTATTATTTAGTGAATACCAAGTATGAAATGACCGAGTTGAAATGGCGGGAGCTCATTCACTTGTCAATAAAATGGCAATGTTTGGTTAACATTTAATGTATAATTTTTAATACTTCGTTATACAAAGTGTAGTAATGTCATAATTATGCAGTGTTTACCTCTTATTGAAAACAATATATCCATAAAGTGAGTTAAAGAAGGAGGTCATGAACCTGTGAAACAGTATAATTTTATAAATATTAAAGAAAAAACAAGCATGCTGCTTGCATGGGATAAAGTGATTGTGTTTAATATTTTCCAAAGTTAGATTAAGTCAAAATATCAAAGTTATCATACATTTGCTAATATAAATCCAAATTAAAAGGTGTAAAAGGTATGCTAGAAACAAAAACTATATAAGCGAAATTCACTTTACATGTCCTATATTCCATATGATGACGACAATTACCCTTGATGGGTACTCGCCTACACACGTTCCTACTTGTTTTTAACAATATACACTAAACATACAAACTTATACATTACAGGCACTTGATTTTAAACTATACACACCAAGTAACAAACGGATTTAATACGCAATAAGTAATACAGAAGTGTATACACGCACACACATGATGCTATAATGTACAGTATACGAACGCATTCTGTCTTAAGATGACGAAATACAGACAAACATTACAATTATCAACATAGGACATGTATATTGAACATAGTAGTATAACTTATTGAACCATATTTGAATTTGAGTTAAAATAATTGTACTTTTTATTTAAGTATGCTTATAATCATTGTCTAAGTACATTTATCAAATCAGAAATTCGAATGATTTGTGTAACTTTGTATAGTTCATTCATATCGAAGTATTGCATGTAAATATAAAGCAAACTTGAACTTTTATCTTCCGAATAAACAAATACTAGTACATGCATTTAGTGACTAAAATTAAATAATCATTAATTGTTTTCGATTGTGCTTTAATGGGACTTAGTAACATTGTCCAAATCCTCATAATACAATTGGGATTCTAGCGGTTTTCTGATACCTTGTTGTTTATATTAACAACAAAAGCATTCACATTTCCCTTTTGTTAAAAATATATTTACAACTGAAGTGTTCAGATGTTAAACAATCAGTGGATCGTCAACACACTGTACAACGTGAGTGCAATAAGTTAGTGAACATCACTTTGCATTTTTGATCAATACTCGACCATATCACGTCCATTTAATGTGGAATTTTCACACGATACCCAATGGATATATCGGATAAGAACACTATACATTGACCCAACCATGTCTCACCTACACAACAAATCGCAACTAATATAGATATGTTGGTATACAAAAACTGTGGCATGCATTGTGAATAATTATTTTCTGTAATATGTGCACAATCCTCCTAGTATACAAAAACAAATATGCATACATTTGCAAAGCTATGTTTGTAATGAATGTAGTAAAATAGTCTCCATCTCATAAATCCTACATGTCGACAATTTACCTTACTCTGAAATGCTTAGAGCTCGTCATTCCGAAGATTCGTTGTTCCGAAAATTTCGTTATTCCGAAGGTTCGTTTCTCCGAAAATTAAATCGGGATCGATATTCCTAAGGTTCGTTGATCCGAAATGAGATTGGGTTCGTTCATCCGAAAATAACACTAGATTTGTTTATCCGAAAATAAAATAAGGTTATTTTATTTGGTAAAATATAAAATGAGGTTCGTTAATCCCAAAGGTCCAATACGAACCCCATATTATGTCCGGATTAACGAATGACAAACCCTTCTGCATTTGGACTAACGAAACTCATTATCATTTTGGCTGAACGAACCTTCCGAATATCGAACCGATTACCGAATATTGAACTCTATTGTATGTTGGGATAAACCAACCTTCGGAATATCGAACCATCAGATTAATCCAGCAAATGTTTAGGATAACGAATCCTGTGGTAAACGAAATGTGTGTGTTAGAAATAACGAACCTTCGGAATAACTAACCGCACCCCTTTAAGCTATGCATTTTTTGTTCTTAATTATACATACCCGATTAAAATCTTTACCACAATGACCATATGTACGTTTAGGGATAGTTTAGTTTTGGTAAAGGGAGTACAGTTTTTCTCAAATTGAATTTTAGTAACAAAAATCTGCATCATTACATTACAAACTAACAGTCATAATTCTACCATGCTCGAAAGGATTAAACAATTACAAATGACTAAGAAAAAGGTGTTTTCATTCAAACAGAGCCCTTCATACTTATAAGGGCACTCTCTCAAAACTCACTGGTTTCATCCATTAAAAAAAAAATATTGTGCATTTGATATTTAAACAAAACCTCTTCTGTAAATTTTGTTCAAGAGGAAGCATTTTAAAAACATTTTTAACTGCTGGTTCAAAATTCTGTAATATATGTGGGGCACCACATTTATTACAAATGGTAATGTTAACGGAAATTTCAGCCATTTCTGAACCGATTTTGATCACATAAAGTTTATTATGTCAATAAAATAGTATGCTCTTTCAAATTTGACACTTGGTTTTTCAATATCTCATGAAATAATATTTTTGTGTGGCACCCTCTATACCAAAACTCAGTTATCCCTTTAACAAGTAAAACCATATTTACATTGTATTTGTTCGAATAACTTTAGTTGACATTTCCATGCCGTCATAGAAGATCTGAGCTGCATTGTATTGTTACCCTAACAAGTAAAACAGAACTATTTGTTCAATGTACTTTTGTTAGTTCTTTCACCATGTTCACTGCAAATATGGTACAGAAAAATAAAGCGAATTGCTGATAACTTCCGAATAAACAAATATCTTAGTTAAGCAATGATTATGACATGTTCAACCAACTAAAATTCAAACAATGAAATAATGATATATTTTGCAAGTATTACTCTAAAATGTTAAAGGTTAGCTCGGAAATAATGTATACGATAAATGCCTACACACATAATGTTGTGGTCCATATATCCATTTTAATATACATTACTTTATAACATATGAAGAGCTTAATTCCAAAAGGCGCTAAATCCACTTTTTACCAAAATGGAGTTATCAGTATGAGTGCATACCCATTGCACATGTGCATTTAAATCACCATTCATTTTATTAAAATAATTTTTAGAAATATGAAAACAAAATATTTGAAAAATTTGTTTAGTTCCAAAAGGCGCTAAATCCAAATCTGTTTAGTTCCAAAAGGCGCTAAATCCACGATTTGGGGGCTTGGCCTGTTTTGACCAATCACAGCGCAGTATTGTTCCAGTGACCGGATATTGACGACATCTTTTACCCTTGTTACTAGTCGTCACCGTCGATCATATTTCAGTTTTACAGTATTTTGAGAGTCCTCAGCTAATATAACACCATGGATGAGAGAGGAGAGCATGTGGACATAATCTGTAATCCTAGAATAAGGAAGCACAATGGCAGTGAGTGTGCAAAACACAGGATAAAGACAGTGAAATCGAGAAATCCGGTAAGTTCAGTCCTACCTACTAATTTTTGTGTGTGTTGAGTTCAACGCATATGAATGTATTGTAACTTACAATTTTGCATGTAGTTTCATGAGACATAACTAAAATAAATTGCCAGAAACAAAGTGTGTTATTAAAGTGATATAAGACGTGCATAACTCATCAGTAGTACAGTTGAAATTTTAATCTAGCGCCGGCCGCGACTCGTACTCGTAGACGTCGTAGGTAGTCATAGCTCGTACTCGTAGTCGACGTCGGTAGTCAGACAGTGGATGTAGACTTCGCAGCGCTAGTTTACAAGTGAATCCGTACTGTATGGCCCATGGGTTGGCGCTTAAGCAGTTACATACTCCACGTCTTAAATCACTTTTAACACACTGAAATTGGTTCCTATTAATCAATTAACTGTTTTCTTAAATATATTTTCTTGAATATGAACAATGTCAATATTATGACAACTTTGTGTGCGGCAGCTCCATAAAGATGTCTCTTGCATTTTGTAAAATGATGTACACCTTATAGCGGAACAGCTATATTGCTAGCTACCCTAGAATTGTGAGTGGCAAGTACAATAACCGTCGTGGGGCAAGCTTCGAACGTAAACGGATACATCACGATAATATGGTACTTTCCATTCACAATTCAATAGGAAGCTAGTAGCTTAGCTGCTCGTGTCAGACTATTGGTACATTTTCAGTCTAGCGCCGACATGGCGCATGGATGGTTGCATGGAGATGTGCGTTACAAGTATCAACATGACCTCTATTTGCCCTGGTGCAGTAGAGTATGGATACAAGTTATAAGCCTACATGACATAAAATTATTTTGATGTCTATTAACAAAATATCTGCATTAACCAACATTTTGTGACTGCAGAGTGCAAACAAATTTTTTAAAAAGTATGTAGGAAACATTGTACCTTGTTTTCGTAGAATACCCGATGTTTACAATGCACTTTTGACTTTGTTTTATCAATAGGGAAACCGTCAGCCATTGGATGTCAACACATGCCTCACAGCTAGGAGACATCACAGAAACTTTCCGGGACTGAGCTACAGAGACTCAAACAAGCTTCGTTCATCATGTGCCAATCCTGTCATGCACCATCGAGTTAGGACATGGTCTGCAACCAAAGAGAAGGGCGGAACTTTGCCCAACATTTCACGTAAGTTTTCATTTGAGTCGTCTGTTTTAATTGCAGACCCGTAGCCAGGATTTTTCATGGGGAGGTGCGGCTGCCTAATTTACAAAAACGGGACCGAGACCACTTACCAAAAAATGTTGAGGCCGAGACCACAGGCTGAGAGTCGTGTCAGCCGGTAACTGTGAAAAGTGGACTCGAGACCGGCAAAAAGTGGCTCTTTCTGATTTTTGTATTTTTTATTTATTTATTTTTTTTTTTTTTGGGGGGTGCATGTTATACGCACCCAACGCAACTCCCCTGGCTACAGGCCTGAATTGTAATTTGTGGGCAAAGAAGATTGTTGATATAAAATATCTCATTGCAATGATGTTGTATTAAATTGAGTTTTGTAGTTGTTTAGGCAAGCCTCCACACTAACATTTTTGTCTACTTGCCCGTTCGGGCAAGCAGATTCATAACTTTTCAACTTTTACTTGCCCAGACAGAAAATTTGCTTGCCCCATTACTTCTAGATGAGATCTACACATTAGTATTACATGATTCTCTCCTAGTCGAGCAAAAATTGAGTTGCCCAATCGGGCCACCAAACTAGACCATTTATGAAATTTTACTTGCCCGACATCAATTTTGACTTGCCCCGGGCAACAGGGCAAGTGCTAGTGTCGAGCCCTGCATAATCTTTGACATCTTTATCCACCACTATCTATCATTTACACAGATCTTTCCACATCCTGACAATGAAATTGAAAATCTCCCTTTTTAGAAGGAAAGATCAAAGATTCTTTCCCATTGTTGTGCATATCTCCCTGTTTGCTGTTAATAGAAATCTCCCTGATTAGACATGTGAAAGTTGGCAGCTCTTCTTAAAGGGTACCACCTCCCAAAAATAATATTCTTATTAAAGAAAGGTAACATCTTTAGTATTCCATTCCATCAACAAGTTCAGAAAAATATGTTTCCAGAAAAAGAAAAAAAAATTGGAAACGCTTCACCATTCTAAAACATGCGTTCATGCGGACTGAATTACGCAGACTGCTATGTGTGTGGTGAATCGCAATGTGTGCAAGAGCGAACGAATCGCCCGGGAATCTATTGTTTACAAACGTGCGCGTAAATAGCATTGGCGCACTCGCAAATGGTTGGCCCGTATGGAACCAGGAAATATCAGTGGTTCCGTAAGTGGTGGAAATTAATTGCTTTGTTTATGAGTTACACAACCTTTTGCAAAATGTTAGGTATCTATTTGATATCACAAAACGGTACTGAAACATATAATAATGTGTTGTTCTTTGCTTGGTGGTCCCCTTTAATGTAAAACCTTTTTCGGTACATGTACATGATGTTCCTTTAATTTGTCGTTATCTACTCCCAACATCTGCTGGTAGCTATCTCTACATGTTGTGTCTGTATTGGTTGGGATGGGGTACTGTTTAGTTGAGGGTGGGTCAGTTGAGATAATAAGGACCCTACTGGTGGTTTTGATGGGGGAAGGGGTAGGGGGAAGAGATGGCAGTGATAGTGATCATGGTTTGGGGTGGGGTGTTGATGGGTGGTGATGGGGAGGGAGGGGTGGGGTAGGGGTGGGGTAGGTCTGACTGACTGGCTATGATGGGACAATATCGGTCATGCATTCTCCCCTCACTTCCTTCTGCTTTACTATGAGTGCAGGATTTTAAAACAAAATATACATCTTGCACTACAGTGCTAAAGATTAAATTACACTAGTGCAAATTATGTAGATAGCGCTCTATGGCAAAAACTAATATCGTAGTTCATAACTGATTTGTCTTGTAATTTAGATTAACACAACACAAAGACAGTAAGAGAAATTTGGAAAAATGCACAACGACATGAATGATCACACTGGTACTAAATAAGAAGTAAAACCAACAATAGTGTGAGAATATAATTTACTGCCGACTGTTTTATAATATCACTTTATTATGTTATTAATTCATTTACTGATTTTTAAAATGTATATGTTTATTAGTATTAATATTAAGGGGGGAGGGGGGGGGGGGCTCTTTTTGTCTTATTTGGGGGTTATATAAAATCACCCTGATCCCCATGGATGTATTTTTTTCAATGAATTTGATCAAGTTACAACTAGTTTCATACAAAACTAAACTTGCATGACACAGATGTGTGCCAATGCACTTAATGTACAACATGTAAGTAAATGACTATCAATCATCACTCATTGATTAATTGAAAGTAAACGGTCATTCATAAATCTGGTTTATGAAGTATTATGTTGCTAAATTAGAAGTCTGTCTTTGTCTTAAATTAAACCACACTTCAATGTCTGTTTCTGTTTCACAAACTCTGACATCAAGACGCGCTTTCACTATTAATTTATTTTTTTTGACATTTTTAAAGGGATTAAGTAGTAACATTGTCGAAATCCACAAAACTTACTTAGATGTCTTGTGGTTCTCAGATATCTCGTTGTATTCGTATTTAACCAATAGAAGCGTAACAGTTTTGCAGAATTTCCCTTTTGTAAGTGGCCAAGCGCGACTCCGCGATGCCGTACATGTGCACATAGGATCCTGTATACAGTAATTGCTTGCGCTCCGAGTCTTTTCGATGAGCGCATTATCGCATTATTAATAAACGTCGCTCACAGTGTACAATATGCGTGATTGACTCGCCTTACAGTTTTCCAGTGGTCAGGATTTAGAGCGCAACATGGATTTAGACAACACAAAGATTGGAGATATAGAATGAAGACTTGAATTGTTTAGATTTTAAATTCTATTCGGTCAAGGGAGAGTTATAACTGTGTATAAAGTAAGTGCAATGAGGTAACAAATATCACTATGAAATTTCACTCGGTAATATGGCAATAATGGCATGCATTTCTACCATGGGATTTTCACACATCACTCAGTGGACATATATATATCATATCACAGAGATACACAATTCAGAAACCCATTTCATCAACATTTTTGCACATGTCAAGAAAGTTAATAGATCTCTTTAAAAGTATATCGTACATACATGTACATAAGTTTTGTTAAATATTGTCAAAAACACTAAGGTCGTTATAAAGAAGCATGGTAAATTATAGCGTCGGCCACAAATAAAAATTGTTCCATACACAAACAAGGCAAGGGAGAAAGTTCTGCTAGAGTTCAAACTTCTAATTGTGCAAGTTTTGTGGATTTTGACAATGTTACTAGATCCCTTTAAAAGATTATCATACGATGTAGTTTTGTTAGTGTCGAAAATACTAAGGTCGTTAAGGAGCGTGGTAAATTATCGCTTGGGGCACGATTGAAAATGAAACCAGGAAGCACTAGAGGTTTTTTTCGCGCCAGGAGATGGTCACATGACATGGGTGGTTGGTAGTATAGTCACATGACATTGGATGGTTGGACGGATGGTTTCCTTTCGAGTGAACCGTGGCCGAATGGTTTTTCAATATAATTTATGATGTATCCTTTTAGACTCGATACAATGGCGAAAAGGCCACATGTGCTTTTTTAAACATCTATATGGTTGCATTACAAATACAATGTGATATCAAATATACAAACATATACATTACACATCCTTAAAGTGATCCATTCACTTTATATCCCCCCCCCCCCCAAAAAAAAAAAAAAACGTGATATTTAAGACTTCAAGCATATACCAATATCATTGGAAGATTCTTGAGAATGATATGTGAGATTTTCATAGAAAAGGAATAATGTTTACCTAGTGAAAAAAAAGAGGTAAATGGATGTCTGATTTTATCCCGACCATTCGCGTGAAGTACCCAAAGTCGGATACTATGGAGGATTTAGTCACCAAATTCCGAATTCGGATACTCTTGACTTCGGTCGGAAGCGTCTACAGACGCTTTAAAATTCAATCTTAAATATATTAGGGAGACATTTGACAAATAAGAACCCATTTCATTCGTCTGTTTAATAATAATAAAATATATTACATTTATATAGCGCTTAATGCAATGTTTCTAAGCGCATTATTATTACCCTTGGTCATCAGGTACAGGTCAAACCCGCACAATTATCTTGTGCACCATCTCAACTCCCTGGGGAGCATACTAGCCCAGCATATAATACCATTATAAGCCAAACAACAAGGTACAAGAGAAGTGTGAAAGCTCCAAGTGATTTGGGTTGAATGTTCATAGTTCACACAGTTAATGGATCACTTGAACCATTTGAAACTGTGTTATAAAAACAATTATAGGCTGTATGCGTATCTTAGCTTTTTTAATCTCATGTACTAATCTAGTTACATTGTCCAAATCCAAAAACTTAACTTCAATCTCTAGTGGTTCTCTCATACATTGTTGTATTAGTAGTACTGATCGAAGCATGGAACAGGTTTTGGTTTTTCGAATTCCCTTTCGTTAAAATATATTTACGATTGAAGTAAAAGGATATTTAAATTATCCACTGGAAAGTTAGTTCTGTGTACAAAGTCAGTGCAATGAGTTAGCGAATATAATTTTGCATTTTCACTCATTACTCAGCCATATAACATCCATTTAATGTGACACTTTCACATATTACTTTAATAGTGGAGTATGGACAGATCAGAATAATTTTTAGATTTTTGTTATCAACCATTCATAACTTTTTGCACACAATGTCAACAAAATTACTAGTTCCCTTTCAAATGGATGTATCTAGAATTGAAGATAAAAACAAAAATCTCGACAAATTAATGGATGCTATGTCTCCTTTGAAACTTACAATTCAGATAAATAAAGATGCCTGACATTGATTTAATAATTTAACAAATGCCATGCATACAGTAGTTCTCCTAAACCTCATTTTATTCTTTAAAAAGTGGAATGGGATTCGCCAATTGTATGCATGCAAGGCCTCCACACTAACTTTTTTCTCTACTGGCCCGTTCGGGCAAGTAAAATCATAAATGTTCAAATTGACTTGCCCAAAGAGACAATTTACTTGCCCGCTTACTTCTAGATCTGATTTTCATGTAAGGAACGACATTCCATTCTCGTAGTTGAAGAGAAATTAAAGTTGCCCGATCGGGCAAGCAAACTAGACCATTTATGAAATTTTACTTGCCCGACATCAATTTTTACTTGCCCCGGGCAAGCGGGCAAGTGCTAGTGTCGAGCCCTGGTTTAGGGTATTCTTGCTATGGTGGTGGGGGGGGGGGGGGGGGGGTTAGTTCATGCTTATTATTCAAAACTTGTTTATTCAATACAAATTTTGAAAATAAAATAAATTCTACTATAATAAATCTGTCATGTATGCTTTGTGTGATTAGGTTTTTTTGTTTTGATTATCTTTTATGAATAATACAGGTAGCTGAAAATGTAGCAGTCTTCTCAGCCATGTTAAAAAACAACCTTATTACATTCAGTTAATAACCAACTTTCCATTTACAATGTTTCACTTTCAATTTACAGATTATGACACGTGTGGAGGTGTGCTCGGTGAGCTCCTAGGCCATCCTTGCTTTCGGCATGAAACGTCTCGGCAACCTGATGAAATGACGCATGGCAGAACAACAGTAACCCATAACCAGAGACGAGGAGGGCGCCATGAAAGGTGAAAACTTCAATGAACAGAAGGAGAAGATCAGGGACCACATCAAAGCATTCTGCTGCTGTTCGTCTAACTACGGCAGGAACAATACCCCAAACAAGCGATACCTGCCAGGCTCCCTTACATTTCCAGAAAATGTGCAGGCTAGTAGCCAGGAATTTTCTTGGGGAGGTGCATAATTTACCAAAACGGGACAGAGACTACTCGCCAACAATTACGAGGCCGAGATCATAGGCTGAGAGTCGTGTTTAACAAGCCAGTCGACTCAGACCGGTATAAAGTGTACCCGAGACCGGCAAAAAGTGGATCTTTCTGAATTTGGGGGTAGGGTACGTACGCCCCCCCCCCCCCCCCCACCCCCTGGCACCTACTGTTAAAGGCCTGTAGCCAGGAATTTTTATGGGGAGTTGCGTAATTTACCAACACAGGACCAAGACCACTCAGCAACAGTTTCCGAGGCTGAGAGTTTATAGGCTGAGAGTCATGTAAGCCAGTTAAGATGGTCCAGACTAATACAAAGTGGACCCGAGACCAGCAAAAAGAGGATATTTCTGAATTTGGGGGTGGGGTACGTACGTGCCACCCCCCCCCCCCCCCCCATCCACTGGCATGTAGGCCTACTGTTAAAAAAAACTGTTAATTTACAAGATTGTATGGAAACTTAATTACATACAAGTGTTTGTATGTCTTGATTAATTCACCTTTATGAGATGAGATGATGAGTAAAGCAAATTTGCAAGATTTTCAAATTTCACATGATAATAGTCTTAACTGCTTGTTTATTTTGTCAATATTAGAAATGTGCTGAGTGGTTGTTTTCATACATAGTGCTCTTCAGTTAAATAGTGAGAACATTATCATGATTGAAGTTGCCCATGCACTTACCTTTTGTAAAATGTGTTACATTTTGATTGAAAAAAGTGTGGAGCAAAAATGTCTTGAATGATAAGATGTGAGAAGTATGCTGGCTGTCAATGTGTTTAATGGAATAGATATGTGTGTGATATAACTAGAATTATGATTTAAAGAGTATTGTTTCATATCAGACCATTAACAAAATGAATTCTTTGGAAAAAAAAGGTTGAGATTTTGAAATGTGGAATGACGCGTCAAAATTTTAGTTCCAAAAGGCGCTAAATCCTTGTTTAATTCCAAAAGGCGCTAAATCCAAAAAAAAAATAAATCAATAAATCAATTTTCAAAAAAATACTAAAGCAGGATTTCTTTAAACATCATTTTAATTATGTTTGGGGGTATATCTTTGAACTGTGTAAAAATCTTGCAGTTTTGTTGAAGCAAAAGTGGTCTATCAGAAAACCTTGATTTACTCGAAAACACCAAAAGTGGATTTAGCGCCTTTTGGAATTAAACTCTTCATATACTTGATTTAGAACTATGGAAAAAATTTGAGTTAATGCGAAATGGATGATAAAGAATTGTATGCACACACATGACCGTAAACGAATGCACGTCGACACTAACAACCATCGCACGAACATGTACTACTATACTAGCACATAAACTACATTCATTTTACCCACAACGTGTCAGTTGAATATGCCCAGTGCTAAAGTCATTATGTGGGAAGGACACATTAAAATACATTTTTTTGTATATATTTTTGTGTTCATCTCCAATTAGTTGACCAGTAATTGAGATATGATATCACA
Organism: Echinarachnius parma; assembly: GCA_037951105.1. Taxonomy (NCBI): domain Eukaryota; kingdom Metazoa; phylum Echinodermata; class Echinoidea; order Clypeasteroida; family Echinarachniidae; genus Echinarachnius; species Echinarachnius parma. The sequence continues at coordinate 54,499 of JBAMJV010006358.1, read as the reverse complement.
AGGGGATTTGACTCTAGAGTTATTTTTAGATATAGGACATCGCTTAATGAAGACAAATTGTTTACATATAATACAGAACAAGTATGTAGGTCAAATAGTTTACACAATAGTTGATATATACACAATTACATACAGAAGTTAGTCGATAGGTGTAGAAACAATCCTGTCAAGTTATTTTGCTCAAAACCTTTTTGTTAAAAATGATGCTTTTCTGATTAGGGGGACACTTCCTTTCTGGGGTTTAGGTGGTTGTACTCTCATGCTTGTTATTTCAAATCATGATCTATTTACTAATATAAGGATAGCTTATATTCACTCGAAAATCAAATACGCGCGCAGTGAACCGCGATCAAATGTATGAACTTATGAGCGATCTTTCTCGGGACGTTTCTTGGTACTAGAAACGGTCCCATTGTTAATTGTCTTCCTGATCTCTATTTTCTTCATCGATCTCATAGCGCAATTGAAATATTGCATCTCCATCCACCATGCATCTTTCCAGTAGCTTTAGGAGGACGAGCTGATACTTTGGTTCAAGATCATGCTTCGGTGTCTTCTTGTCCTGTTCGTTCACATTTTCCACCTCATATATGTCGGATAACCCTGATGACAGCAGAAGAAATCGCGCTGTGTTCACCTGCTCAGGTGTCGCCGACTGTGCATGAGTAATCACAGCTAATGGATAACGTCCTAATTACACAAAGATAAAAAATAAAGAAACCTTTGTTTACTGTCCCTGTCACATACAAGAAAACATACACTGACACACGCACATCAGGAGGGAGAGGAGGAGGGTGGGGGGGGGGGGGGGCTCGGGACTTATCTTGGAACTTGTTTGAATGAGATTTGAAGCCTTTCGCAACCTCACACAAATTATCGAAAGTGTAATAGGCTGTGTATTTTCAAATTTAAATGGAATGAAATGATAACAATGCATGATGTGTTGGCACTAAAGAAAGAAAAAAAATTATATACGACACAAACATTGTACTAATTGTATCAATCCGAGTCACTTGGCTTGAGAAAGTCTCCATGAAAGCTCGTAAGTCAATAATAATTAAGGTTAGTAGAAGCTGAATTATTCATATATGAACTTCCATAACCAATGACAGTTTGGTGTAACAACATATATGAGTCAATTATTATTAAATGCTAGAACATACAACATATATTATTACACAAACAGGCCATTTTTCAATTCAACAAATCGCGTATTTTGTTTCTGTTTTGAGTTTGTCTTTCATAGCGGTCATTATTGTTATGATATTACTTTCGTAACGTGTATTATGTAGCTCTACGAATGTGTATTTGCCATTCAGTATCAGACGATATTACCCTACCTCTGTACGTTGAGTTGAATATCATATCGAAAAGCTTCTGAATACGCATGCGCACGTCTACTCGAAACAGCTTTGGAAACAACTATCGCTCGCGGTAAAAACATGTGCATGTCAAAATATTGGTTTGCACGTTATTTCCCATGTGGCGCGGCGCAGCTCAGGCGAACGAAGCGGCAAATTTGAAAGTTGAAGTTTTATTCGCGGTTGTAACTTGTATTTATTGTTTATATTTATCCTTTTCCTTGTTTAGGAAAAGAACGATCTCCAGTGCAGATGTATATTGGAGCAGTATTCCATTACTCATTGCTGTTAACTTTGACTTTGAAGTTCCCTATGATAGAACCACTTTACATTATTCAGTGGATTCTCTCTCAATTTTTACCGCATGCATTCCTTGTTGTTAACTTCAGTGGATCACAGCAGTATATTCCATATTGGGATATTGGTAAGTTAGCATACTTTGCAATTCGACTATAAAAGCTGCACCGTATGTACAGTACATACTATTACTATTGACTGGCTTGTTCTTTTGTGGTATATCAGATATACTGCATTCGCTAGGATCATATTGCACGAGTCGATAACAGTTCCTCAAAACTCTTAATCAGACCATTCCTCTCGCCATCCAAAAAGAATTAGCGAAGTTCATCGACCGCCTAGACAAACAACGTTGGCAGATTAAGTGCAGTACAGCAGACGGAATTGTTTGCAGATCTTCGGAGTACCAGAGCAGACCGGTGAGTGCACTGATGACGACATCTGTGAGATAGCAGTCAAGCGTCTGGGAGTAGCAGCAGCTGTATCAAAAGCAGATATTGATCGGTCGCACCGAACCGGTCATCCGATCAAAGAGCCTACACAATCCTCAACCGGCAGCAATGCGTCAAACCAGCAGCAACAACAAAGGAATCGTCCTCGCCCCGTAACTGTGAAGTTTGTTGCATATCGCACCCGCCAAGCAGTGATAACGCAACGGAGAAAGCTGAAAGGCAGCGGCATTGTCATCCAAGAGCACCTGACCCAGGCAAACCAAAATTGATTGCGACAAGTACAAAGTCATAAGAAAGTTCGTACCGCCTGTTCGAGTGACGGAAGAATAATTGCCAAAGTCAGCGCGACAAACGGGAAGACAATAAACAAAGTGATACGCAGCCCCGGTGACTTTGAATCCCTCTAGTTCTGAGCTGATAATTTAATTGTTAAGAACTATTTTCTGTTAATGTTGGGCAAATACCCTTGTGTCTCTTGCACCAAAGAAGTTAGAAATAATCAGAGAGGTTTACAATGTACTTACTGCTTAGATTGTATGCACACAAAATATGTTGGGATTAAAAATGAGCATTATGATGATATACAATTTGAATTTTTGAATTGGCAATGTACTAAATGTCTTTTTCATTATTTACCCCTAGTTGAGACTTTTGATAGTAATGATACATGCGAAAATCATATTAAAGCACCATTAGCTCTGGCAACCTCTGGGGATAAAGATCCAAATGTGTCATTGAAATTTAATGAGTTTAATAATGAAGGTTTCAAATGTTCGCACTTAAATGTTCGAAGTCTTTATCGTAATATAGATGAAATAAGAATGATTTTATTTGCCAATAACATTCATATTTTAGCACTTAATGAGTCATACTTAAACGATTCCATTAGTGAAAATGAATTGCGTATTACAGGTTACGATTTAATTCGTAAAGATAGAAATCACAATGGAGGTGGTGTAGCTATTTATATTATTAATATTATCTGCTATGAGCAGATCGCTTCTGACGCACTTGCATAACTTGAAGCAATTCTAATAAGAGTTCAACCTAAATCTTCTGATCCATTCTTATTTTTGTCATGGTATCGCCCACCAGGTAGTAAGTTTGTAATGAAAGACCATTACGAGAATGTGTTGTCTTTTATTGACACACTTCGCTTGTATACTGTTGTAATGGGGGGTGTAAATTGTGATATAAGAGCAAACTCTCGGTCGAACGTGACAAAACAGTATGAAGAAATTAATACTTTGTATTCAATGCAACAAATACATATCGATCGGCCCACTCGAGTCACAAATAATTCAATGAGTTTGATAGATCATATGTTAACCATTGACATAAATATGGTTGAATCACATGGGGTAATTGATGTAGGTATAAGTGATTATTATTTATGTTATTTGTATTGGAAAGTTAAAATTGTTCAATCACCCGAAATAATTTCATTTAGAAACTTTAAAAATGTTGAAATGGAAGTGTTTTGTAATCATTTATTAAATCATTCTTGGCACAAAATTATATTAGCTGAATCCTTTGATGAAGCAGTGTAACTTTGGGAAAGCTTGTTAATGAAGACTGTGGATGAACTGGCCCCAATGAAAAAGAAACGTGTTCGTAAGCAGCCAGCTCCGTGGAGGAACTCAGACATTAATCAGTTAATGAAGAGAAGAGATAATTTGAAAAGACAAGCTTTGAAAAATTAAGACAATAGTATAATGAATTTGTATCATGAAGCTCGAAATGTAGTGACGAAGACAATAATAATAGTTAAGAAATAACATGTTGCTAAAAAGTTAAGCAAGCCCTCTAATAATAACTCAAGTGTTAATATTTGGTCAGCTTTGAAACCATTGCTTCCATCTAAAAAAACCTGTTAACAACAATAAGGTTGATGAGAGCCAGCCTTTAGCTAATCATTTTAATGAAGTATTTGCTAACGTAGGGTCTGAATTGGCGTCTAAAATTCCCACTGTTGAGAGTAAACACGCTGTAAATGATAATGTTCAATCTTGTTTTGAATGTATTCCTTTCAGTGAAGAAAACGTATTAAATAAAATTTTAAGTATGACTAACACAAAATCTGCTGGTGTTGACAATATTCCTATGTTGGTATTGAAGATGGCATCTCCATACATTGTACCAACTCTTACCTATATTTTTAATAGGTCAATATGCGAAGGTGTTTTCCCTAGTAAATGGAAAAGGTCAAATATAAAACCAGTATACACATCCGGTGATAAATTATCTCCTAATAATTATATGACCATTTATATTTTGCCTTCTGTATCAAAGAATTTAGAGAAACTTGTTCAAGAGCAAACAGTTTGTTATTTGAGAAGTATTACTATTTTGTCATAAGCCCAGTCGGGGTTCAGAAGAAAAAAGAACACTCAACTATTACTTCATTATTGAAGGTCACAGACGACTGGCTAAGTGCGCTAGATCGCGGAATGTATACTGGTGCTGTCTTCATTGATTTACGAAAAGCATTCGATACCGTTAAGCCATCCATTTTATTGAATACATTATCCAGTATTGGTGTATCAAATGCTTGTTTGCCATGGTTTAGTAGCTATCTGACTGGTCGTCGGATAAGTACGCTTTTTAATTCTTCAATCTCGACAGAAATGGATTTGATTACGCTGTCCCTCAATGCTCGATATTAGGGCCACTTTTTTTTATTATATATATTGATGATATTGTGAAACACATAAAGCATTGCAATGTATATTTATATGCAGACGATACAGTGATTTATTTTTCTCACAAGGACAATAATGTTATAGAAGAAACAATTAATTCCGACTTATTGAATATATATAGCTGGCTATGTAATTCTAAACTGAGCCTTAACTTGATAAAACGGTCGGTATGTTATTTGGTTCTAATAAGATGTTACATAAGTGTAATCATTTAAACTTAAAATTAAATGACAAGGAAATACAATATGTACAGTCTACATAGTACATTGGTATGATACTTGATTCACATTTAAAGTGGAATTTACACATTTCAAATATTTGTATTCAAACTAGTAAATTGATAGGTCTTCTGTCTCGTTTACGATATGATATTAATTTTTTTAACTTGAAAAATGTGTATAATGCAACGATTCTCCCAATATTTGACTATGGAGTCTTGGTATACAGAACGGCCTGTGCTAAAGAGACTGATTTATTGCAGACGCTCCAAAACAGAGCTTGCCGAATTATGTTTGGGGTTAGCCCTTACAGACGTATGTAAATTATAGATGTGCATGATCGAGTTGGTTTACAACACATGAGTTAACTCCGCCTTATTTACAAAGATCCTTTCAATTTTGTGAATATAGATATTCTCTAAGATCAAATGGAAATTTATTTTGTATTAAAACCAAAAACATAATTTCTTAATCGCACATTTCTTTATAGAGGCGCGGATGAATATAATATTCTTCCCTCTGTAATAAAAATCCTCGCCAAGTATTTTTCTATTAAATAAGAAATTGCATTATTTTATGCCAAGTTTTGTTTAATCCTCTTCGATGATATTGACTCAGTAGTATAGACTGTAGGCTGCACTCATAGTTGTAGCATGTAATCATAATCATTGTTGAAATTCATTGTTAGTTATTGTTAATTGATGTTAATGGTTCATTGTTTGTTACAATTATGTTTTTATTATATTGTTAATTACTGTTTATTATTGTTAATTTGTGTTAATTATTGTTAGTTTGTGTTACTTATTGTTAGTATATTGTTGTTAAGGGACCCCATGGTAAAACAGCAATGTCTGCATAGACGGCGCTGAATGGGCCATCCCTCCGAATCTTTTGTATTTACTGTTTTACTTGTGTTTCGGAAAATAAACAAATAAATTAAATAAATAAATATACCACTCAAGGCCAGTCAATATTAACTAATTATAAGAACGAAGTTACAAGACATATTTAAGTAATACATACATGTTAGCACATGTGGGCGCCCTGCATACACCTCGAGATGCAACAATCTTTTAATCAAAGTATGCGAATGCGATATTTTGTAAAATTATAGTTAGTGTTTCGCTTGAAACAAGATGTGCGAGACTGGGAAATGGTATTATTTTACCTCCTTGTTGAGAACGAACTCTTAAAATACACATGTCCCATTGCCAAAAAGGGCCTGATTGTGCGAATATCAACATACCGGTCTTTATGTCAGGTATAAAGATTGTCCGCAATTTTGACCAAAGTTATCCATGTGTGTTAGAGATTGTTCAACTGGTTGCCCACGGATGACATCAGTTTTTAAAGATCTTTGGACTACGATATAGTCCTTGCGAATTATGTATACATGTACAAGTTGCATGCTGCAAAGAGGGGCACTATGTGTGGATTCGACGAATGAACCCTTTGCCATGGAATTCCTCATATTATAAATTATGTATGGACAAACCTAAAATATTCACCATTTATTGGCTCATAAACATTTATCATGGTTGAATGAACGTTTTTGGTTTAAGACTTGCTGTGGTTAAATGACCGTCATGATTGATTGTATCTGGATTTAATGCCATTATTAAATATGATATTTTTATCATCAATTTGATATACAAGATCAGACTTTTGATCGTAAATAAACAATACATAAGTGTCTAAAGTTAGTGTCTCTTTTTGTGAAGTAAAGGAGGATTTAGCTTCTTCTTTAGATAGGGTCTTCAGATATCAAATAAAGAGTTATTTGAATAAATGCGAACATATCACCCCAAATTGTGCACAATATTGTTTTTTGTTATTGGTTTCTCTCCAATAAACCATATCAATAAATGTATGATACACACAACTCTGTATAATACATGAAATATACTTACCCTGCCATTTGAACAGAACACGAACAAACTTCTTGATCACAGGCTTTATTGTTTCGACATTTTTTGCACTAAATAAAACAAAACATGAAACAAAAACAAATCGGTTTATGTGATTCAAGCACTCGTAACAAGCAATTTATCACACATCATTGATCTGCAACACTACTTAGTAATATCTATTTGTAATTGAAAATGAATCGATTGAAAAGAATATACCCCATAATTTAAGCTTAAATCATACACTTGTCACACTGAGCAGACACCCCATTATACTCCCGGGGTAACCTCGTTAGTCATACGGACCGCTATTCATAAGGACCGCATTTAAAAAGTGTAACTTCCTATGAAGGACCAGGGGCAGATCTAGCTTTTTGCTAAGAGAAGCTTTGTGTCGAATATGATTGCAACTTCGCTACTCATTGATCTTTTAAAGGGATAGTTGTGTTCTGAGAGTAGAGTTTTAGTCAAGCTGAATTTGAGTAACTCAAACCTGCCCTATCACATTACAAACTAATCGTTTTAATTATACCATGCTTGAAAGGTATTCAAAATTACACAAGACTAAGTAAAAAGCCTTATATCATTAATACAGAGCCGTTCAAACGTAAGATGGCGGTCTATATAAACTAATTGGTTTAAACCATTTTAAATAAAATCTTGTGCATGTGAAGGTTCGTAAAAATAGTGATTAGATAAAGAGATCATCAACAGCTTATTTTGAAAATTTGTGATATTTAATTTTCTGATTAACGAACCCTAATTTATTTTCGGACTAATGAACCTTCGGAATAACGAACCTTCGGAATAACGAACCCGAAAAACGAGTAAATAGAATAAAATACTAAAAGTCCCCAGATATCCCCCTTGTGCGTTTTCCAGAATGCAAGATGGCGTCCAAAATGGCCGCCATTTGGGGTATTTCTCATAATTCTGGCTGTAGTCAAGACAGAAACAGGAATAAAGTGTCTAAACATATGATTTAATGTCAAAGGGATCGATTAACGCATATATTTGTAAGTTTAAAGTGATAAAAGTACCAAAATCTAAGATGGCGGCCATTTTAAATCCAAAATGGCCGCTATTTTTACGTTTTCCCATCATTCTGATTCCAAGCTAGCCAAGCTAGAAACATGACTCAAGTGTCTAAAAATATGTATTAATGTCAAAGGGATCGATTTAAATATATAATTGTTTAGGTTTCAAGTGATATGGCTTGCAAAATGGCTGCAATGTTGAAGGTTTCCGATAACTCTGGCTCCAGTCCAGCTAGAAACATTAGTAAAGTGTATAAAGATATGTTTTAATGCCAAATGAATCGATTAAAATAAATATGTTAATGTTACACGTGATGCAGGTACCCACATCCAAGATGGCCGCCATTTAAACCCAAAACGGCCGCCATTTAAAATCCAAAATGGCTGCAAATTGTCAGGTTTTCCCATAATTCTGGCTCCAGTCCAGCTAGAAACATGAATAAAATGTTTAAAGATATTTTTTAATGCCAAATGAATCAATTAAAATATTGATTTTTTAGGTAACAGGTGATGCAGGTACCAACATCCAAGATGGCTGCCATTTCAAACCCAACTTATGGACGCCATTTAAAATGCAAAATGGCCTCAAATGTAAAGGTTTTCCCATAACTCTGGCTCCAGTCCAGCTAGAAACGTGAATTTAGTGTCTACTCATATGTTTTAGTGCAAAGGGAATTGATTTAGATATCTAAATCAAAGGTTTTAAGTGATTTAAGTACCTTAGTCCAGGATGGCCACAATTTTTAGCCCAAAATAGCTGCCACTTTAAATCCAAAATGGTTGCCATTTATTAACGTTTAAGCATAACTTTGGCTACAATCCAGCTTTAGAAACATGAATTTGGTGTCTAAACATGTTGTTATGCAAAATGAATTAATTTAGATTTCTATATTAAAGGTTTTAAGTGATTTAAGTACCATAATCCAGGATGGCTACAATTCAAAACCCAACATGGCCACAATTTTTACCCCAAAATGGTTGCCATTTCCCATGAATCTGCCTCTAATCATGCTAGAACCTTGTAGAAAAAAAGTATCTAAACATGTTATAATGTCCACCAAATCAACTGAAATATTTATTGTTAGGGTTCAAATTATGCACCGAAGATGACTGTTATCATGGTAATATGATACATTTTTCAAATCTTTACCTCCAGATAAGATATTAACATGAGATAAGTATTCAAATGTTCCAAGGTACAAGGAATTCATTGAAACATCTTCTGACAGGAGGCCATGCCTATAAATAACATAAACCAATATGCCAGGATTTGCAATTACACATAATTCTACAGAATTAATCTCTCATATCTTTGCTTCTACATGAACCAATTTTCGAATTGTATATGTTCCAAGGAACAAACTGTAACAATAATAACAAGTTTTCAAGTGATGTGTATCCATGTCTAAGATGGCGATTAATCTATTGACAAAAACGACCACCACACCATTTTTTTTTGTTGTTGTTGCTTCTGCAAAAATAAACACAAAGATTTTGTTTTTAAACATATATGTACACTGGGCCAAAACAAAAAATTATATTTTGTTTTCATATGATCATATCTTAAAATATTGTGCATCAAAATTTACCAAAATGACACACAGTATTACTTAAATACTCTAGTCTAAAAAAATGTCAGTAACCAAGCAGTTGCCCAACTGACACAACCGCAAAAAGCACTGACATGGAACAACTTCCGGGACCACATGTCACAGTTTAAGGAGCATGTTAATGGACACACTTAGAGCAGCTCTACGGGAAGAGAGGAACAATCTCCCATAGCCTGTATCAGAAACCTGTGGCCATATTCATAAAAGCCCGATAGCCTATCTGTCAACTACGCCTTATCTCCTTGCCAAAATACCAGTTTGGACGATAACTAGCGGCGAACTCACGAAACTCGCTTCAGTGATCACCTTTGTATTCACAGACCAGTGCACAACACACACGTGCATGGGTATGTCTTTAGTAATGTGTGTAGATTTTGCGTGCTGTCTATGCCCTTACCATATCGACCAATCAACAAGCGCCTAAGCCTTGTAATACAATAGCCATTTGAAATCTTCGTAGCGGGTTGCTAAATCGTAATTCAAGAAGCACTTCTAACCATACCGATAACAAGCTAACAACTCGGATGACCTAATTTATTCATCGTGGCTGTCATGGTAACAGTTCCATCCGTCGCAAGTTTGTTTGGCATTGCAACATCGCATAAATGCGCAGTTAATTCCAACTCTAAAAGTAAGAATGTCCCACTTTCTTCCTTTTAGGGGCCATCTACATAGTATACATACGTCACGCTGGTGCGTACGCTAGATTGAACGACATGCAAACAAGTACAAATAGTGCGTAAAGGGGGGAGGGGGTTTAATTTCGGACAAGAAATGTTGCGTACGTACTTTGTAGATGGACCTCATGATGCGTTGTGTTGAGTTTGTTGTGTGTTATTTTTAAATACAAGATGATCAAAATATGGTTTACTTGAGCTGACAAACCCGGTGGGGTAGTCAAGGATCTTAATAGGGGTGAATGGGGGGGGGGGGGGGGGGGGGGGGAAGGGGTCGGGTGCGGGAATCACGCGGAAGCACATTTTGTCATTACGATCCCCAATATAACAAAACAAATACATCTCACTCCTTATAAGTACCTCCACCCCCCCCCCTTTAATACATTATGACCAAGCTCCGCCACGTCTTTACTTATATCATGACATATCGCCCCCTTCATTCGCTATCATCAACAACTTCTAGTGGGTTTCTCCTACGCATGGCAGGCCTTAATTCACCTAACTGGAAGAGCCATGTTCACGATCTCGCTTCACGCAGTGACACAAAGCGGTCAGATTGTTACCTGCTAGCAAATTAGAAGTACAACCGAGTACCTCTAAATATTCGGTCCAGTTTCGCTAAATTTTGTTCTATCTGGCTTTGGTGAATAAGAAACATTTAGTTGGGTGGTAGGTCGTCATTCAACTTCACGCCTTTGTTGTAAGTCCAACAAAGCTCTATACATAAGGTCCCACATGAATAGATTAGTCGGCACCGCAGATCTATTGTTGTAACTGTTCGCATTTCGACTAACAATGTCGTGGAATACCAAATGCTTGTGGAATTTAGACAGATGGGTTGTCATGCTAGGCCAGGCCTTAACTACGATAGCGAATTTAGCCTATTGGCCTTTTGTGAATACCAGTTAAGCCTAGCGGACATCGAAATCGTAATTTGACCAACCAACTAGCTTATCGGGGTTTTATGAATATGGCCACTGGTGGAGAGCTTGCGAAGCGGTTGCACTGAATGATTCTAAGGACATGTTTGACACACCCACTATTGATGTCTGAGTTTGGGTAACTGACATTACCTTAATTTCAATTTGTTTTGACTTCCCCAACTGCCTTAAACTCTGTTGCCAAAATGTTCAGGCTGTGACATTTGATACAGGTAACGGTTCCATGTCAGTGCATTTTTTCGGTTCTGTCAGTAGGGTAACCGTTTGGGTATTGACATGTCATTGGATTAGGGTAGTTAAGTAATCCCGTGTGTCATTTTGGTTAATTTTCATGTACAGACTTTCATTTAGGACCCTACACAAATTTCAAAGATTTTTCTAGAAGAAAAAATGCAGTAGCGATGTCAAAACATTGGCGTTCAAAAGCAACATTTCTAGATAAAGCGAAAGAAAGACATAGACGATTGGGGCAACTCAGTACATAGTAACAAGTATGAGGCATGCATATGTCCATGTGGTAGCCAAGCCAAATTTTCCAAAAAATATGAAGAACAAGCAGACGAAAAGTTACACCAAAGAGCAGTTAATTAACTCGTCAAATAGCTAGATGAGAGCGATAGGTTTCAGTACTTGCTTCAAAAGCTGTCAGATCTCATGACAGATAATCTTGGTGAACATGATACCTGCTCTATTAAACAGTTACTAAGAAAGTTGAGAGCTAGAGCGTTATGTAGACGACATCTTTGTGACTAGCATTCCTGGAAAGACAAATGTCGTGAGCACACACGATTCTCTCTGAGAATTGTTCCATGACAAGGTGTTTGATTCTAAAAGTCATCTGATAGTATCATAGACATGGCCGTGTCCATCCCAGATGATATTGCACTAACGGTTTATGATTGTAATGAGTACAACACTTTGGAATAAACCAGGAATGGAGAGAGGGCGCGTTTCACGGTGTCAAGACATCGTCTATTTGTTCGACCCTCAGACTACTCGGAATTTGATCTTTTAAAATCAGCTTCTCAAAATGGACATCATTAGGTCTGAGTAATATGTTTCGAGGAATAATCTATATATGGACCAATTCTTTGCAATCTTGGAGAGTAGTGGGCTTCTCGAACTTAATTTAACATCTATTTTGGTGAGTCTCATTGACTTTGTATCGATCGTAAGCAGCACATTAAATATGCAGCACAGGTGGTGCCGCGCCCATAAACATTCATTAATAAGGGACCTTAACCGGCAAAACCATTAACGGGAGAAGAGATCCGTGTTACCCTCTCAAAATGTGTAAACAAACAAACATCACCGGTATTCAACAGATTCACCGACTGTGGAGAATTTACATAGACTCGCAGGATGAGGGGGCAGTTGCCCGAATATACGACACCCACCCCTACACAAAGTTGAAGGATGAGTACCTCACCAGGGTTTTAATCAAAGACATACCCCTGTGGGTAGGAGATGAGGTCATCCGTGAAGAGTTACAACAACAGAAAGTAAAGGTGGTGGGATCGATATGATTTCACAAAATAAGGGTGACTGGAGAACTCACACATTGCCTCAAATAGGTGCAGAGGTTTGGACGTGCTCTCCTCTGAAAGTAAGCCATCTTACACTCTTTGGTTTTACACAGTTTGTATTCGACAATTTTGAATTCAATAAAGCTACTGTCTTTTAAGGAGTCATAGTCTTTCATGGAGTGGATTCGAGAATGTTACCATGCAGGCCGTGTTACCCTTTCAAAATGTGTAAACAAACAAACATCACCGGTATTCAACAGATTCACCGACTGTGGCGAATTTACATAGACTCGCAGGATGAACGCATATCTCTTATTGCTAACGGATTAGAGGTATGAGGGGCAGTTGCCCGAATATACGACACCCACCCCTTCACAAAGTTGAAGGATGAGTATCTCACCAGGGTTTTAATCAAAGACATACCCCTGTGGGTAGGAGATGAGGTCATCCGTGACGAGTTACAACAACAGAAAGTAAAGGTGGTGGGATCGATATGATGTCACAAAATAAGGGTGACTGGAGAACTCACACATTGCCTCAAATAGGTGCAGGGGTTTGGACGTGCTCTCCTCTGAAAGTAAGCCATCTTACACTCTATGGTTTTACGCAGTTTGTTTTCGACAATTTTGAATCCAATAAAGCTACTGTCTTTTAATGAGTCATAGTCTTTCATGGAGTGGATTCGAGAATGTTACCATGCAGGCCAAAGGAATATGAGCAAACCAGAATTTAAACTCCCCCATGCATCTACATGTATCTCGACCATTGACCCCTAAAATCAGCCATCGTTCATCCAGGTAGCAGTGATTATAGCCTCATCACAAGATATCGATAAAGTGATTGTTCGTCTAAAGGAATTCCACCTTCTCCTGTCTCGGAAGCATTGGCAGATAATGACCGGAAGTGGATTGACAGGACGGTGGGAAACAGTTTATGCTTAGAAATTCATAGTACATGTGACATGTGGACATGTCTTTTCCCGCACCCAGTACGTTCATATTCTAACTTCAGCTGTTCTTATAAGTGTCTTGATAGATGTACCATCAAAGTAAATAGGGCAACACCCTACCTACTAAAAGGGCAATGGTAATTTCAAGATGGTAGTCTTTGCACCTTTGGGAATGGATATCCCTGTTGCATCTGACAATCTATTCAGCATGGCGTCTTGTGGATTCAGACAGAATAAATGCAGCATCATGACATGCAGCTTCAAGAAAATAGCCTTATTTGGCACTTCAATAAGCAACACAATATCACCATTTCTGAAACAATACAGCACCACCATACACATCAGCCATGGATGACGAAACAATACCGACTGATGAACCAATACAATGATGTAAAACTGTACTGTCAGGTCCCCTTCGTGCATGGACACTTACGTTACCCCATGTAATAAGAAACTGCGGCCATAATGGGAGCACGGGGGTGGGGGGGGGGGGGGGGGGGTTACTTGTGTATTTGCAATACAGGTATGTGCCGCTCCAATGACCCCCTTTTTCCGGGCCGAGCCGGCCGATCCTTAGGGTATCATTTTCATCAACTGCCCTTCATAAGGGTCCCATTTTAATCAACCGCAGCTCCTAAGGTCCCATTTTCATCAACCCTCGCTCTTAAGTGTCCCATGTTCATTTGTTTAAAGCCAGATCACCGCCTATTGCCACTCCTAAGGGTCTCATTTTCATTAAAAGGGCCGCTTCTTGGTTCTAATGTTCATAGGAAATGCCGCTCGTATGGCCCTGTGTTAAGAGCACACCACCTAAGACCTCAAGTGCTCCTAAGATCCCCGTGTTGAGACACTCCACTCCTAAGACCCCCGTTATGAAGCACGCACCCTCTCCAAAGACCCCACATTCCCGATCCTAAACCCCCCGTTTTGGACAACCCCGCTCCTTAGACCCCTGTTTCGAATTTGTCTGATACACACCCCCACCCAAAATAATTTGAATACCCCCTCCTCCCCCCCCCCCCCCCCCCCCCCTCGCCCCGGGATTTTGAACCACGCAATTAAGTGTAGAAAATCCCCTTAGTTTTTAATGCGTGTGTGGTCAGAAGCTATTATAAACCAAACATAAACCAGAAGGTTTAACTTGGGGATATGAAAACTCTACCGATCAATTTATATTACATGTATATGTTGAATAATAGCTTAATTATGCAATCCTACGGAGATCCTATTGGGTAATACTGCATACAATATTGGCTGCCATCTTGATTTAGAGTATTTGCACGCATTGCAACCTCTTGGAAAATATCTCAATGAATTTAAAGATTTTAAACACATATCTTACATTAATATCTTATCTAGAGGTAGTGATATGAAAAAGGGATTATATAGCGGGCATTATTGGTAGAAATGTAGTCCATCTAGGATAAGGGTACTTACATCACTTGAAACCTAACAAGGAGCATTTACGTTTATGCCTTGGACAAATATGTTTAGACACTAAATTTACTTTTCTAGCTTGACTGGACCCAGAGTTAAGAGAAAACTTTTAAAATGACGGGCACCTTGGATTTGGGTACTTGCATCACTTGAAGCATACAATTATATATTTTATTTGATTCCTTTGGCATTCCCTCTTTTGCAAGCCAAATTTCAAAAGTTGCGAGGTGATTGTCTTATCTGAAAGAAAATGTAATTTAATGGCATGCCTGAACAAATTCGAGATTGGAATCTCTTTTTCGTGGAGTTATAGACCTAAATAAGAATAGCATGACCGCACACTAGGCAAAATAACCAAACCTCGCTTAAACTGACTACATGTAATTAAATATTCTTAATTTTTGAGATTTTTCTCCGTCACATACCTTTACAAATGTCGGCTTCACAATACATTTGCAAGAATAAGTACAATATATAGTTGTAATATACTCCGCACAAAAATAAACTGGACACTTGTTTGAGTTAAAATATTTAATATTTATGTGCGACAGAGTGTACATTATCATATATCAAATTAAAGGAAATTTAGTCCTCTACAGGCAGAATATAGATTAAAGGTGTAACTGCCATGATCAGTTAACAATAGCAAGGTCTGTTTTCAAAAATACCAAAAACGATGGCTGGCCGAACCATGCGACTGCAATGAGTAAGCGTCTTGCTTGATACAAGATGTGCGGGAATATATCTTATAACACCATTCAACCTTATTGTCATAAACAAACATCAAAAATACACATTTTCCTATATTACAGGACCAAGTTATAAGAACATCAACATATTGGTCTGTTTTTGAGGCATACAGCTTGTCTGTGTTACGTGTCCCTTGCAATTTAAACTATAGTTACCTAGAGAAGTGACATGTTAGAGACTGCCCAAATGGTTGACCAAGGGTGACATCAGATTTTGAAGATCTTTGGACTACGGTAGAATTCTTGAGAACAAAATTTATACCAAGCTTCATGCTGAAATAAGGGCACATACTGTAGTTTCGACGAATAAACCTTAGCCATGGAATTCCCCATTGTGTTACATTTGGATGAAAATAAAACCTACAACGTTCACAATTTGTCTTCATGTACTCCTTTTCTATTGAGATGAAACTAAAAATGCTCACATTGTTATGACATCATTATGCTATGTCATGAATATAGAGTTTATATCATGCTTGTCAACATTTAAATGTTTCAATGGATGTTCCATTTTTGCTATTTTTGTAAACAGACCTTGCGGTGGTTAATTGACCGTGACAAGTCATGCATGAATGATTTCTCCTGGATTCTATGGTAATATCGAAGAGGGTTATTTTATATTTAATTTGATATGCAATAACATATATTTTATCTTTACACATTATGAGATATGTTGCCTTAAAAAGTGTCCAGTTTCTTTTTTGCGGAGTATATTATGCTAAATCAGTTAAACTTTTGTATTGACAGATATACACTACTCACAACAAGCAAGTACCCCCCTAGCATTTTGTCATATATCTCAAAAAGTATTTCACCGATTTGTATCATTCAAACGGTAACGGATGCGCAATTTTATTACGCACAATGTGAGTGGTAAATGGTTGACATAGCGTTACGTTTTCATCATTAAAAATGAATTTTCTAAAACTAAGTACCCAAAAAAAGTTGCACTTTCAGTTTTATTGGGCATAGTGTGTACATTTTCTATACGAGTAAACATTTTTTTTTTTTTAGGTTATACGTATATCATACGTATAACCTATTGATTTCGTTCGAATTTTTATTATGTATTATTTATTATTCCTCCGATTTTGTCGTCGCATATCTCAAGATCAGATGAATCAATCGTCATGAAATTTCACATCATGATAGATCATCATCTGAATTGGTGCAAGAAACTCATTTCAATGTCGTCATATCAATGTCACGTCATCAGGACGCCATCTTGTCAAATTCCAATAATCATCATATCTCAGTCATGCATTATCAATTTCACTTCAAATTTCGCATCAATATCAATCAGGTCAATCGTCATCTTTTAAGCTCATGCCCATATGCTTACACTCGAAGACGCGCGCATACGCGTCCGTCAAATGAAAACAAAATTCAAAACCCCAACCCGGGTAATTTACTATATGTTTCAGACAATGTTAAGCGTTTAAAAAAATTCCGCGGGTGCGCGTCGGCGCGAGCGTATTTGCGCGCGTAACGCAAATGAATAAGCAAATTGTCGTTTTTTAAAATGTTTTGCAATCCGTATACATTCCTCAATCAACCCTATCAACTACATAACTTTTTTAAAAGTCCACAAACACCCAATTTTCTTTTAATATCCGGATAGATTATGAGTTGTAGATACGAATTCATACCTCATTTATGCCAAGTAAATGTTATAAAGTCATCATATTGACGGTAAAAGTTAAAATCGTGCACAAGAGTGAAAATTTGCTAAATCTGGTCAAACATGCCCTTTTTTTATCGGTCATAACTTGTTTGATAAATGGATATATCCAAATATTGTTTTCATATTCAGAAAGAGTATGAGTTGCACATATTTTTACATACCTAATATTTAAAAGTCCACAAACACCCAATTTTCTTTTAATATCCGGGTAGATTATGAGTTGTAGATACGAATTCATACCTCATTTATGCCAAGTAAATGTTATAAAGTCATCATATTGACGGTTAAAGTTAAAATCGTGCACAAGAGTGAAAATTTGCTAAATCTGGTCAAACATGCCCTTTTTTTATCGGTCATAACTTGTTTGATACATGGATATATCCAAATATTGTTTTCATATTCAGAAAGAGTATGAGTTGCACATATTTGTACATACCTAATATTGGCCAATCAGATTCTGTAAAGTCTCTATAGTGCACGATAAAGTAAAATAAAAGTTCAACCTTCAATTACGACCTGTTCCCGTGCTCAAATCGTAAAATAAAATCGAAAAAATGATTGTGTAGTGGGAACTCAGCTTTAAAAACTCGAATCCAGTCAAGAATTGACCAAAGACAAGCTGCGATATGCTTGAATCATTGATCCACGTGCACAATATTAAGTCACAACTATCAACCATTCAGGTGCTCTAGAACATGTATGTACTCACTATTTATATATTCATCCCATACCAAATACATATCAATATATATTCCAACGAAAAGAGATACGTATACCTCATTCAATAACTCATTCTTAATTTTTACAACTCCAACAATACGACACTTTTTTCTCCTTGGCTTAATAATCATAACATTTGTTTTCTTTATATTTATAGTAATCTTATTCGCATCACACCACTCATCAATATGTTTGAAATTATCAGTTATTTCCAATAAATTAATATCTGCCTGATTAGGCAAAAATGAATGAAAAATATTAGAGTCATCAGCAAAGAGTCTAAAATTAAGGTAGTCTGACAATCTAGGCAGATCATGAATCAAAAAAAGTGTAGGACCTAGAACAGATCCCTGGGGCACCCCACATTTAATTAAAGACATGGCAGAGTGGATCCATTATGATGCACAAACTGACGACGGTCACTCAAATAATCACGAAACCAATTAAATTGAGTTCCTCATACACCATAATTTTCTACCTTGCCCATGATTTATTGTATCGAATGCTTTTATAGCAAAGTCAACAAAAACACCTAGAGTACTTCGACCTTTATCCTGAAACTTAATTAACTGATTTATCAAGCTAATCAGTGATACATTTGTACTATGCTTTTCCCTAAAACTATACTGAGGTTTATACAATAGATCATATTTTCCGAGGAATTTACCTAAACGAATATTCACTAACTTCTCCAACACTTTACTTAAAATAGGTAGGACAGATACCTATAATTCCCTGGATCAGTTCTTGTACCTTTCTTATACACCGGACTGACTCTGGCTATCTTCATAGAACGTGGGAAGACACCCAATTGAAAAGACATATCAAAGATATATGAGAGTGGTTGCGACACATAATACACACCATCTTTCAATAAATCAACAGGAATATTATCATTACCACATGACTTTTTCATATCGCAATTCAAAATTACACTTTCAACCTCAGCATGAGTAATTGGTGACCAATACAAGGAATTTCTAAGAGGTTCTCCTAAGTAATCCTTATAACTATGTTCACATTGCAACTCATTAATCTTTTCTGCCAGCATTGGCCCAACCGACACGAACAAATCATTAAATATATCAACTATTTCTTGGGGCTCTCTATAATCCTGAAATGTACCATCTACTTCAACTTGTAATTTATCAACAACTTTCCTAGTCTGATCCTGTTTCCCAAGCAATTCATTAACTGTTGTCCATGTTTTATTTTATTAAAGATTTCCCGACACACAAATCTATTAAGCAATCCACTACTACTGCTGCATTGTTCTTAGTGGCAAAAGCATGCATTTTTCTAAAACAATAAGCCTGTCAATATGAAGTTGCTGGGGATTCGAATGGGCGAAGTCATGTCCTGTTTTCATCTTTATTGGAGTTGGCCTAATTCACTAATTTGTTATGTAATTCAGTACTACTGCAGCTGCATTGTTCACAGTGGAACCAGTTTTCAAAAGCTTACTAGTGTACAAAATGTACCCACATGGACTTTTGTAAACACACGCGTTATGAACGAAATGGACACATGACATGATTTACAAAAGATCCTCATATTCCATGACCACTGAAGCAAATCGTATAGGGTTTTCTGCAAGATGTAGGTAATAAGTTATAGTTTCATACCATGAAATATTATTCTGATTGATCTACTATTTTAAAGTTATCGTTTCAGAAAGTCCCGTTGTCAATGGACAACACGTCTCCTTACAAAACCTGCAGGGATGGGACATCTGACATGATTGACAAAAGATCCCCATTCTCCATGACCACCGAAGCAAATCGAATAGGGTTTTCTGCAAGATGTATAGGTAATAAGATTTAAAATGGCAACCAATTTGTGCTAAAAATCGTGGCGATCCAGGATTATGGTAGATATCTAAATCATTTCCCTTTGCATTAAAGGGACTTAGTAACATTGTCCAAATCCTCAAAATAAAATTTTAATTATAGTGGTTCCTTTATACCTTGTTGTATTCGTATTAACAATAAAATCATGGGACAGCTTTCGGTTTTTCAAATTTCCCTTTCATTACAAAGATATGTATGATTGAAGTATTCAGATAAGAAAATCTCCGGGCGAGATTTTCATCCCTGTACAAAGTGAATGCAGTGAGTTGGTGAATATCACCCAATATCACTTTGCATTTTCGCTCATTACTTGGCCATACATTGTCCATTTGACTTGAAATTTTCACACAATACCCTGTGGACATATGAGATAACAACAATATGCATTGCATCAACCATTCATCAGTTTTTGCACATCTCAACAAAGTTACTAGATCCCTTTAATACATATGTTTATAAACAACATTCACGTTTCTAGCTGCACTTGAGCCATAGTTATGGGAAAACCTGAAAAATGGCGGCCATTTTGGATTTAAAATGGTGGGTATTTTGAGTTTAAAATGGCGGCCATCTTGGATGTGGGTAACCTAAAAAATCGATATTTTAATTGATTCATTTGGCATTAAAACATCTTTAGACAATTTATTCAGGTTTCTAGATGGACTGGAGCCAGAGTTATTGGAAAACCTGAAAATTGGAGGCCATTTTGGGTTTAAAATGGCCGCCCACTTGGATTTTGGAACTTTCATCACTTGAAACCTAAACAATTAGGTATCTAAATTGATCCCTTTGGCATTAATACATATCTTTAGACACTTGATTCATGTTTCTAACTTGACTGGAGCCAGAATTATGGGAAAACCTAAAATTAGCGCCATCTTGGATGTTGGTACTTTCATCACTTAAAAGTTAGAAATACATGCGTTAATCGATTCCTTTGACATTAAAACATATGTTTAGACACTTAATTCATGTTTCTAGCTTGACTACAACCAGGATTATGAGAAAAACCCCCAAGTGGCGGCCATTATGGCGGCCACCTTGGATTCTGGAAAACGCACAAGGGGGATTTCAGGGGACTTTTAGTATGTTATTCTACACATTATTCTGAAGCTATCCTGAAATATTCAGCTTGTTTTGAAAAATTTCCGGGTTTAAGCTAAAATTCTTGGACTAAAACTAACCTTCTGAATAACGAACCAGATTTAATTTGAGGAATAGGGAACTTTCAGAATAACGAACCTTCGGAATAACCGAATCTTAGGAATTGTGTGTAATTATTTTTTTCTTACAGCTCACCTGAACACAAGAATAGTGCAGAAGATCTTGTTATCATCCTTCGCCTTAGCCCTGCTGTCTTGCTCGAAATTGTTCCCAGTCCAGACCACTTCACGCGCGAAACTTCCTTTCCCCTCTGCATAAAGTGACAAAATAACATCTTAGGTCTTTCTAATATATCGGCCACGAAACGCCCGATCGTTGTTATATATAATATGTTGATAATATACATGTTTTCCGTAAGTCATTCTAAATTGGTCATTACATTCAAAGAAGGGCACAAATCATTATTACTTGTTTATTGAAATGTTTAAAGAGCAATGAAACTATGGCTTTCCGCTATCATTGTCAATTAGAGGGTGAACATACATTTTATTTGATACATAACTTGGCAATTCTGGCCTCCTGGATCCCATGAAATTCTTACGTGAACATACCCACATTTTACTAATTCTTACGGCGGCAAAAGGTGATGGGAGCGGCCATTTTCTTGTAATTGCCCGACATGCATTGCAAACTATGACGTGTGTGCTACGGGCCAAACAAAAAGCTTTTCACTGATTTACAGACTCTTCAAAGCATCTACAAGTATTCAGACAATGGATGTGGTGTGGCAAGATTGGTAGAGCGCGCGCTTTCCGATCATGAGATCCCGAGTTCGAACCCTGCCCACTGCCTTTGTCCTTCAGCAAGACAATTTATCCACAATTGCTGCTCTCTACCCATGTTTATAAATGGGTACCCGGTAGGAGGTGAAAGCCTTATGTGAACGATCTTCTTGAACCCATGAGCGCTTGGAAGGAATGCTCCCCAGGGAGTGGAGATCGTGCACACAATGTGTGCCATCATAATGGCGGCCTCCAGTGTTCGCATGAATAGTGGTCAACCCGATGGAGTTTTCACAAATTTCTCCCAAAGCTGAAATCTGAGTCGGAGTTATGTTATATAAAATAAAAAGGCATATTACGATGTATCAAGTAGGATAAACTCTATTCTTGAGTTGCGTTGGCCTTGAAATATGTTTTAGACCTTTTAAAATGAATTGTTTCAACCAAAGACATTTGAAACTTAGGCTTTCAGTAGCCCAGTTTGGACTGCGGTGAATTGAAGCAATCCCTGTCCGCTCCTGTCAGCTAGCTTGCTTCAAGCCCCACTAACCTGTCTTAACCCACTAATCTGGCCACACCCCTTCGCTAATTCATCCGGCAAATCTCTTTACACATTCCAGTCCAAGGGCGTCGATTTATTCTCGCCATTAGGGGCGGGGGGGATGATTCGTCATTTCGACCATCTCTGGCGAGGTTTTTATGACTGAGGCGGGGGGGGGGGGGGGGTGGGGGTGGGGGCAGGGGTGGGGGCTAAGCTTTTGAATTCAACCGTTTATAAATTAGAAGATTATTAAGTGCACATTGCAAGCATCATGTTATAAGCTGGGGTCTGTCCAGTATGTACTTTAGCCTGATAGATACATATATTGCAAGCATTCTGATGAAACCCTGAATAGCTGCTGCATCAGTCATGGGAAACCAACACTGGGAAGCTCATTGGGGGTCCCGGGGCGGAGACCCTGAAAGCTTTGGGAGTTGTAATATCCAGATATAAAGATGTAGTCTACATGTAAATATAGAGTTAATTATTCTTTAATTAATAGGCTTTTGAATTAGCTGTTTAGAGATTGGAATATTATTAAGTGCACATTTCCATGATTGCAAGCATCCTGTTATGATGACTGCACTGTCCAAGTATATATGGTATATAAATGTATGAACCAGAGTGCACTATAACACTGATTGCCCATTGACAAAAAATCAAGCGGATGGACATATCTCGGCCAATACGTAACCTATTTCTTTGATTTTCGATATTTGGACATTATTTGTTATGCTCTTTCTGAAAATGAAGTCCAAATTTAAAAATTCAAAATAAAAATTTGTTTACATCATTTATGACATCACACTTAATCACTCTATTACGGTGGTGTTTGGAAAATATTAACAAACGAGTTATTTTTCTTCCTTTTTCTACAACTCAGGCCTATTTTAATAATACGAACTGTTATAGTTTATTTATCCGGAATGAAAGATAATTTACCTATCATTCATAAAATGTGTATCGTACAGATAATTAATTTAATGTTTGACACACTCATCTAAAAAAAAAAAAAAAAAAAAAAAAAAAAAGAGTCCAATCGTGAACTTAAAATTCAGAACACAAGTAAACATGAATAAGTTTACCACAAGGAAGAGCACTTTGTGCGTTGTTGCAAAAAGATTGAATATCCCATAATGGAATTGTTTACTGAAATGTTCGTAAGTATCTTTACATGAAAGTCTTTATACAATACATTCAGTGTTTTGTCTACATTCCGTTCAATTGTAGGGACACACCTATCCAACAAAGAACATATCACCATTAATCGTACATCCAAATAAATGGAAAACTCACATAACTGAATATTCAAATACCGTCTTTATTTCCTATAATGTACTGTTACAACAAATTTTCAATATTCTCAGAATGTATGTTTACCCTAAGTTTTAATTTAACATAATTTTGTATAGAATGCATTTACACATAACACATGAGTTGGGGAATGGAAAAGTATGACTTTGAAGCAAACTGTAAAAATGGAAACATTGGAAACTAGACAGTTTGTTTGAGTTTCATTGTCCTATAATAAAGCATTGATGTGCTATGCAAGGCTGATGTTTATATTTGCCAATATACTAAATATCGATTAACACGACAACAATAATGCAAAGAATCCTAAGACAAACGCTTTTAACTCAGAATGAAATATGGTAAAGTAGCGATGTTTTTCATTTAGAGTTCTGACAATCAATATTATAAATCTACGAAAGGGTAGTTTTAAGTCGTATTGGTATCATGCAATGTTTTAAATTATTACGTTTTGATTGATTAATGCAAATTATCTCTAAAGTTGGGAATAATCGTTAGCAAACAGAGCACGAAACCATTTATTAGCTGTTTTTTCTTTATATAAAACAATAATTTAAATAAAAGAAAAACAGTAATACACTAAAGAGTCACAACAAATATATAAGTAATACTTTAAGACTTGAAATTGCGTTATATAAATCGTTTCTCTATTATCTACTTACCTAACTGGTTTATCATCTCCCCCAATGCATCTTCATTTTCTAGATCCTCTGTCACAAACCCGCGGGTATCTACGAACCACAATTTCTTTGTCATTGGCATTTTTCGCCTCCTCATTGTGTGTCCACCTTGAAATTCGGCTGCAGCCGATTGAAACCAGAGATTTCTGTCGATGCCTCCTTCTACTGCATATTTGATCGAATTCATAAGCGATGTTTTCCCGATTCCAGATGTTCCATATATGCCTACTAGGAGCTTCTTGGGAAAATCCGTCTCGTCGAAGTATGGCATAGTGTCACCTGGTTTCATTCCTTTCACCTTCTCTCGCAGTTTACGCACCTGTTTGTCTAAATCTTCCTTTTTCTGATTCTCCATTTGTATTTTCATTTGAAGTTCTTTAAGTTTTTTCTCTGCTTCTTTTCTCATGCGCTCTTCCTCCTTGTGTCGCTTCTCCTCCTCCATGGCTCGCTGCTTTTCCTCTCTATCTCGTCTCTCCCTCTCTATTTCCTCCATCCTTCTCTGCTGTTCCATATTTTCTCTCATTATTCGTTCTTTCTCTGCTGCGGCCTGCTCTCTCTGAATGTCCATACGTCTCATTTTCTCTTCCATTTGCCTTAACTGTTCATTTGACTCAGCCTTATCTTTCATTTCTTGCATTCTCGCTTGTAATTCCCAACGCGCTCTTTCTGCTTCCTGGGCCTGTCTGTCTGCTTCCTGGGCCAGTCTTTCCTGTTCCTGTGCCCGTTTACGTGCAGTGGCGGCCTCCCTCTCCTTTTCCTGTCTCAATCTACTTTCCCTGTCTGCCCGGTCTTGTGCATCTCCTTTGGATTCACCCGCACCCATTGTTGACAAATTTAGTAAACAGCGAAACAAAAATCAACAAGTAAGTATTATTAATGTTTATAAATGGACATGCAGCCTACTGACCAATTTTGTTTGAAGATAATTGGAAGTATATGGAGGTGAGCGTGGGCTTTATATATACGGTAACAGATCTCTAAACATGACGGGTCTAAAAGCGTAATGTCATGCAACCATTATCGCAATACGTTTGGTATTGCACAACTATTGGCTAACCTACATATCCAATCACATTTGTTGTTGATATAAGCCACGCCCACACAGTTACTGCATTAGCTCGGTGATTAGTTACATGATGTTTACGCAAACGGAAACGACTGAAACCCGACTGAAACCAGAGTAAAACGATGTTAAATGCAAACATATCGCAACACGCCTGGTATAGTAACACTATTGGCTAACCTAAATATCCAATCACATGTGTCCTTGATATAAGACACGCCTACGAAATAACTGTATATGCTCAGTGACTTGTTACATGGTGTTCACGCAAACGGAACCCGCCTATAACGATGTCAAATATAGTTCCACTGGATGTTAAATGAAGCCACACGTGCAGAAGTATTATACCGGAGTACTCCCGCAATCATAGTAAGCTAATGCGCGTGAAAAAAGCATTTGTGTGTACACGCTTAGCCCGATACCGCATTGTATCCAAGGCATTTCAAATAGCTCAGGCGCCATGGCAGGTTCATCTGAAGGGTTGACGATCGGTGTTCTTTGCCTGATTACGGATTCCATACAGACCGATGTGATTTCAAAAGTGAAGCAAAATAATATTAAACTGGTATTTCACCAGCTGACTCCTGACAAACTGATTTATTTCAATCCTCCGAACGAATGGGATGCCGTGATCTTAATGCATCCAGCAACCGAGGGCAGACTTTCGATGACTGATGTTGCAGACGCACGGTATACCAAACTTCTCCCCAGCCTCAACCACAAATACAGTGAGTAAATCAATCGTGTAGGCCTAATGCAAAATTGTCTTAGGTTTCAAGAACATTTTGTTTTTGAAATGGCTTGAAATACTAGAATCTAAGCGTAACATTACTTGTCAGACTTTTATTAATCTAACCATTTCAATGAAGTACATTAAAGGTAAAGACCAGTTTTGGAAACGCCCCCCTCTCAAAAAATGAAATGGAAGCTGTTATTACCAATAATGTGAAAGAATATAATTATACTAATATAGGATTATCCAAATTTGGCCAAGAAACCGCCTACCAATTTATATATTTGCGAAATTATATATCTATTCCAATGAGATGATTCCAATGATATCGCCAACGAGGAATCGCCCATACGCTACGTGTATTACGACCACTTGGTTTTCTTCCGATATTTCTGTATTTAACGATGCTTAGGTTCGGATTTCAATACATATTCGGATTTCAATACATATTTAACAATAATTATCAATATAGATGTATTCGGCTACTTTCCCAAAACTGGACTTGGGCTTTAATGAACAGGAGCAAGTGCGTCTATTTACACATAAAATTATGAAATTGGGGCTTAAACTCGGTAACACTCGGTAACATCGGTTTCGTAAAAAGTCAGTGAGGCCCGATGTGATAACAATAACCCGGATGACGTGCACTTTTCAGAAAAACCGCACCATTCATGCCTTCAGTTTTCTGGCCCCAGTAAGTCGTGCTTTTACCAGAAAGCCTTTATTTCAGGAAAGCCAGGGAAAGCCGCGGCATTTTTGAACGACAAGCTCCCTAACAACGCGAGAAATACCCAAAATGATCAACATCTCACCACCAAGCCCATGATCGTCAAATTCGCTCGCTACAACATTCGCTCTCGCGTATATGCCGCGAGGAGGGACCTGAACGGGTTTAACATCTTCATATACGAAGATCTGACGCGAGAGAGGAACAAGCTTATATACCAAGCAAGAAACCACGAACAAACAATGTAATTATTGAATGAATTTATGTTCCATAGAAACATGAAATTCATTGAAAAAAAAATATACCTGTACATATTTGCTTTCATGAAAAATGTACAAGTTTGCATTTTGAACTCAAACTTGAAAGATTGTATTCAAGAAAAGATCTTCAGATCTACACATTGCAGAAAGAGATATTTTCAAAAGTAACTCGCATGCAT
This sequence comes from Echinarachnius parma, assembly GCA_037951105.1. Taxonomy (NCBI): domain Eukaryota; kingdom Metazoa; phylum Echinodermata; class Echinoidea; order Clypeasteroida; family Echinarachniidae; genus Echinarachnius; species Echinarachnius parma. Next base: position 27,002 of record JBAMJV010006358.1, on the reverse strand, counting down.
GTCGTATACTTTGTGTGATGTTTAATTATGTTGCTTTTTAATTATGTTTATGTATACATTTATCTAGTATATTTCTATTTATTATTTGATATGTAACCTATATTTGATGTTTACCTGTGCATTGCTGTATTTTAACTATAATGATGCTTTTTACCTTGCAAATGACCATGCAATTCAGCTTCGGCTGCAAGAACGTCATCTTGAATAAACCCTTATTGAATAAAATAACAACTATGAACGATTGCGAATGCGTACGCTGTCGTTAATATCCTTCATGTCAAAGGTCGTATGAACACCCTCTTTCTGACTAAAACACAACACCATCATGTTTAATATATTTTCAAGTAGAAACATACGTAAAACATAATAAATACATTTAATTTGATTATAAAATACTAAAATATAAGCAGTGTAATGTATTTGTTTGGCTCCGATATGTTTTAAAGAAACGTATAGTTAAAATGCCATTTTGCTAGACTAATCAACGTCAGTCCAGCAAAACGTCACATTTCAGCGGCAATCAAAATAATTGCGACACTCAGAGCATATATAAGGAGCCCGTGATAGAAAAACAAACATTTTGCTCACTCTTCTAAAAATATTATGGAACTGATGATGTAGGGACATTTGGGATGTGTGAAAATAGGTCTCACTACACAGTTTGATCTGTGTTATGCGTTTTGGTTCGATTTAAATGGTTGCAAGACACCAAAACCCATGTCTGTTAATAAAATGTGTATCGTGTCATAAATGGAAAAACTCATCTCTCCTCCGAAAGTCAAAATCGCTACTATATTTTCTTGCCGAAATGCTTCAAAATATGACGACATCTGGGATAACCTCAGTAGATAGGTGATAGACTGGGGAGTGATCGATATATTGATTATCGATCTGTTGTGATGACATCATGGGATGTTTGCAAACAAACAAATGATGTAACGGCTTGTTTGTCAACAAAGGTTTTGTAATAACAAAAAAAAACAAGGCTTTGCGTCACAACAAATGTAGTGTAATAGGCCCCCCTAATAATAACATCGTTGGTCAATTCCCCCCACCCCCCACCCCACCCCCTTAATTATTTATAAACATTGGGTCTTTTTTGGTTGTAAGATAAGTAACAACACATTCGTAATAGGGTCCCCCGCCAATACTTGTATTAAAGGACAATGAAATCCAGACAAATTGTTGTATGCACTATAATACACTGAATATAATGAATAGTCTCTGAAAATTTGAGCACAATCGGTCAAGAAATAAGAAAACTATGGCTCTTTGAAAAGAGCCATGTATTTCTTCGAGTGACTCAAATTGGCAACGCACTCTGGCAATGTTGTGGACAACTCCCCATACATTTTGTACACAAAATTTCAGTTTTGTTCAATTTTCTCAAAATTTATGTTTACCCTTCGTTCGAGTTCAACACATGTTTTGTAGAATGCTTTTATGCATAACATATCATGAGTTGGGGGAATGGAACAATGTGACTATGAAGAAAACTGTAAAAATGGGAACAATATTGTGTACAAAACATATGGGGAGTTGTCCACACACTCATCAGAGTGCGTTGCCAATTTGAGTTCCCCATAGGAATAAATGGACATCTTCAAAGAGCCGTAGTTTTCTTGTTTCTTACCCGATTATGCTCTAACTTTCAGAGATTCTTCTTCTTAATCTCTTCAAGACTATAAAAGCAACATTTTGCTTAGGTTTCATTGCCCTTTAACATCGTGGCGCAATTGCCCCCTTAACCATAACTGTTTAAAAACATTGGATCTGTTTTGGTTGTAAGATGTCAACAGAAGTCAACACACGTTGCGTAATCTAGGTTTGTTAATAAATGTTACTTTTAAAGCGAGAAGATTGGTTGTAAAGTTTGATGCAATGCATGTATATTTACGAGATTACTACAGCGGTACTAATACATGTGAATATACAGTACTAACAGTAGCCTACATTTACAGAACCCCTATTATGGAGAGCGATCAATAAATTGTTCGCTGTGCAGAGACTAGGAAAATCTATACTCTCTGTGGGATGTGCAAAGGCGAGCGGGCTATAAAAGAGACGTCTGCCTTTTCCAAGCGAGAGTTGTTGAGTGCATTGTGGCCGTGGCGTGAAATAGCTGTTTACCGGTGAGTGCTTCGAACGCTGAGTGCGTGTCTCTATTGTTGCGTTGTTACGTAACATGTATACACAAAGATAGCTGTTTACTTGGTAAGCAGTGCGCCATCTGGCGAGCAGAGGGAATACGTCAATATCATTTCTATAGGTGTTTGGGATGGGGAGTAGCTGGTATGCGCGGGCTATTGTAGGCTGCTAGTGTCGCTACCTGTAGCGGGAATCGCACGGCTCCGCGGTAGTTTTACCAGTCGGGTTAACCGCGCGTTCTCCGTAAATCACAGGCCGACTGGGCGGGAGTTTTACTAGTCGGGTTACCCGCGCGTTCTCCGTAACTCACAGGGCGACTGGGCGGGAGTTTTACTAGTCGGGATACCCGCGCGTTCTCCGTAACTCACAGTGGGCGACTGGCTTAATACTATGGCGCAATAAAGTGTACGCTCACGGGATATATGATGATACCCTCTTTTCGCTCCTAACAATTTTTTGGCGCAATGAAAGTGTACGCTCACAACACATGTCACTATAATAAAACGCTAAAACACACCAACATACACTCACATACACTTATACATACACATATTACGTACAGGACTTATTCATACATGTATACTTTAAATAAAGGGCTAATCACTTCCAAGTTTTGGTTTTGAGGTTATTTTTTTATTGTAATATTGTGTGAACATTAATCGCATGTATAGTGTATAAAGCATTACAGATTAAATAATTAATTACGTTGGGTTATTGTGCGAAATAATTACAATAACAGTTTGTTCATGAATATACTAATGTATTCATTTAATAAAATCAAATGGTTTGTTCTGGTGCAATTGTGTGTTTTTTCTCCTTTGTTTTCTCCTTTGTTGACACATTTGTGTATAAGTCACAATGTGGTGATCCATCTTGAAATCCATTTGATGTCCCTAGGGTAATTATGGCTCCTCTCCTTTGACTGTGTATACTAGTTGAACAGCAGATTCAATCTTCTCCATGTAGAATGCTATATTGTGACGTCTTTGTGCTAGGTTTTCAGCTGTCTTGTTCCAGAGAAGAATCTTCAAGTATTTGAGTTAATCCAGGCAGTCTGCAAGTAATTCGGGTTTCATCCCAAGTACGTTGACTACAAAGGATAAAAGACGCGCCACTTTATTTGTGTCCATATGTTGTACAGAATTCCGCACTTCATCCTTTTCTTTGTGAATCTTTAGACATCGAAGTATTTCAAAAATGAAAAGATATTCTGTCACCATCAATGCGTCAACTTTGTTTACAGTTAGTAGCACTTCCTTGGCTATGGTTATGACCACTTCCTAGGTAAATAAGTGAATGAATGCGAATTAACTTTTCAATAAATATATTTGTAATCACTCCTTTTTGTGTTATCTTTGAATACTAGAAGTGTCTGATCAATGTTTATATTTAGATGATGACATCATTTTGACCAAGTAGCTTGGGGGGAGTAAAACCATCTGAGTGCAAACTGTTAAATAAACAAGTTTAGACATGATTCTGTGGTTTTAAGCATCGCTTTCTCTCCCACTCTCTTCCTCCGTGTCTTCATCTAGATTGAACAGCACAGTAAATTCCCGTGCATGTCTGGGTATAACTCTGCTGAAGGCTTTGTCAATGTTCATTCCTTTAGCCATCTTTGCTTCAAGGTCTGCCACCAATTCCTCATGAATAACATTATCTTTCAGATGTAAGTGACTGAACAAAAAGTTCTTATATTTGTGAAAAAAACATCTCTTCACCGCCCACATTGTCTTCACCTTTGCTTTTTCCCTCGCATCCTCCTCGCTCATACCCGTCTGTACATATTTCTCATATTTCTCAATCCACATGTCATTCGTCGCTGCTTTGGCTTCTGATAGCCAGTCCATGTAAGCAACATTGTCTTCTAAATCAGAACTTTCTTCTTCTTCGTCGTCATTGCTGGCCTCTTTTTCATCTTCTTCTTCTTCTACGTCATCATTTCTTCTTCTTCTTCCTCTTCTCCTTCTGATATGTCTGTCTCCAACGGAACTATCATGATCAACATCATAATTATCTGCTATTCCTTCCTCTATGGAATTGACAATTGAGTTATGCTTTTTTATTGGCTGGTTCATAGTCGTTTGTATATTCGTCATCGTGAATGGCTAAATCATCCATCATAGACCCGTCTTCTGCGTGGAACATTTCGTTATGTCTTTTCAATGTATATGGCCAAAGCTTCTGTGACACAGGTGACAGATGAAAGATTTTGAATTTAGATTAGAGTACATGTTGACTCTTCGATTTATTATCAAATAATAGAAAATAATGCATCAAGTAACTCATTATATAATTACATCACCCATATATCTGTTTGGTTGCTAGATTGATATATCTGGAATCATTCCCTCATTGGCTACTTATTTTTATCATTATTTCACACATTTGCACATTTGCACACCGAATGTGACACATGTGACACATACAGCACATATAGCATATTCAATACATTCAATTGGTACATAGCCATGTGTCAAATCTATTAAATGTGTCACATTTAACACATTGCACATGTACACATAATGTGTCACATGTGACACATATAGCACATGCAATATATTAAAATGATACATATGCATGTGACACATGTCACACATTTAATAGATTTGACACATGCCTATGTACCAATTGAATATATTGAATGTGCTATATGTGTCACATGTGACACATTATGTGTGTAATATGTGTAAATGTGCAATGTGTTAAAGGGAGAGATCCACTTTTGCAAGCCAAAATTCAAAAGTTGCGAGGTTATTGTCGTATATGAAAGGAAATGTCATTTAATAGCATGCCTGAAAAAATTAGGGCTTGAAATCTCTTTTTCGTGGAGTTATAGACCTAAAACTGAATAAACTGAGGGACGTCGGTTAATTAGGTACATACGTATTTTCGGCCGGAGAGTAAGTTTGTACATAGATTTCACGGAGTTCCAGATCGGTATGCATGACCCCTACGTGACCCGCGCTAGCTACGTGACTCGCGCATAAGTACTAATGTGTGATCGTTTACCAAGCAAAATACCCAAACATCGCTTAAACTGACTACATGTAATTATATATTCTTTCTTTTTGAGATCTTTTTCCGTGACATACGTTAACAAATGTCGGCTTCACAATACCTTTACGAGAATTAGTACTATATTGTTGTAATATTATGCTAAATCAGTTGAACTCCTTTATTGACCGATATATAGTTTAAATGGAGGGACGCATTCGTTTTTCATTCGTAGAATCCAAATTAGAGGGCTGTTCGCTCTGATTTTTTTTTGCGTGTTACATTGATCCCCATCCGTCAACTGAAAGCTGTTCAGACGTTTTGTAAAAGTGGACCTGTCCCTTTAAAGGGGTAGTTTAGTTTTGGTAACAAAAGCGTTGCTTCGGCAATAAATGCTCGTAGGAGCCGCGAGTAGACGTTTTGTCGGACTGGCGTAGGGCCGGAAGCGTACTATTGCGTAGGCATGGCGTACAGTACCGTAGTGTTGCGTAGATTTGCGTTGGCATGACATACAGTAGCGTAGTATTGCGTAGACCTGCATACTTTCTGCATCCAGTGTCTACGCCTACAGTACGCGAAACAAATTAAACATGTTTATTTGTTTGCGTCCATTTCGCGTACCTCAGCGTATAGTTACGTATGACAGCGTAGGGCAGCGTACACTCAGCGTAGTCGGTACGCAACACTACGCAACTATACGCGGGGCCCGGTGTGAAACCCCCTTTAATCTTCTACTTCGCTTCCTCGGTTCTGATGTTCACTCAGGGTCCACCTCTCTTTTCTGGTCGTGGGTTGCTGTTGTTTGCCCAGGTGAACTTCACGATGTTGCCGAATCTCTTTCTTCCCAGTCCAAATGTGCTGTGAAATGTGGCAGATCACACTTCAATTCGTCCCCCACCCTGTGTTGATATCTGCAAAGAAAAGTAAAGAAAAAGAAAGAAAATAACATTACTGCAATTATGATGACAACAATGATAATACCCTAAAATACATACATAAAGATCATAACAAAGAAAATTGCAATGCAAACAGTACAACATTTAAAAACTTTGAATCATATTGGAGACGCAATTAAAATACAATCATTTTTGTTTCTTCCATTATTTTTTTACTTTTACTTTCCTCTTCATAACGGAAGAAAATTAATTTCAATGCTGACTTTCTATTAAAAAGTTAATGTTACACTTGCAATGGGAAATAGCTTTAATTTCAATGTTGATTTTCTTCAATAATTAACAATGAATTCAGACAAAACACAACTTTTCTAGCTGACAACATGGGAATTTCATTTCAGAAGTGGAAAGTATCAAACATGCAATGATGGAGAATTTTAAAAGGATAATCTATACATTTTTCACTAATTAATTTATATTTCAATACTTACATAGAATGTGGAATTGCAGTTACACTCTCTTCTGGGCTGGGCAAATCTTCGGTGACGCATGACTGGGCTCAGAATGATGTGCACTGCGATGAATGCATCTTGTCGCTCTGTATTGGAGTCCTCGTAGAAAAGTTCAAGCTGTGTGCTGGATGACGGCATACAATGGCTGGCCATTTACCTTAAATTTAATACAAAAAGTTAAAAAATAAAATCAGATAAATACAGCAAAAACAATATCCTAGTCAGAGTGAATAAACTTTGATTCAAATTGGAAAGAGGATTTTGACCTCGTGTTTGGGCATTGCATGTCGTCGTGTTCTAATGCGATTGTGAAGTTACACACATTAGATGTATACCAATTCAACTATTTTTGCTGTAGCAGGATATACCGACCAATGACCAAAGGAAATCTTGAAATGAATTATTTCAAGGTTTTATTTGGGAGTATTATTGAATAGAGATGATCGGCTGTCTCATGATGACGTTTCGACTGCTGTACTGGTAGTCTGCATCAGACACTGAAAAAGTGGTGCTGCGGGGTGCGACGAGTCCGCCGTGATTGGTGGACGCAACTTGCATTGTGCTCCCGGTATCAATGAGAGCGCGATGCGTCCATCAATGATGGCGGACACATCAGCGTACATGTAGGTACTTAACGAGACCCCGCAGCACCGCATCTTCCAATGTCCAACGAAGACTAGCAGTACAGTAGTCCAAACGTCGCTACTACATTCGCCACGTCATCGTGAGACAGCCGATCATCTCTATTCAACGTCTACCTACCGCGATGGTTAACCTTTTCCTCTGTAGTGTTATCATTATTATTTCTTTTTCGTAACTAATTTAGCAAAACATTATTTAAGATTCATTCATAGATTCATAATCACACTCACACTCACTGACTACAACAAAAAAGTGTCAAAATAACTCCATTTATGATTTGAAAGACTGATGAATGATTATTTTAATTTCATTGACCATATGACCCTAACATTTATCTCTTATCAATACTATCAAGTCAACAGACAACAGACACAGTCAACACAATATATTCCATTACACATCACAATCCCAACACCAAATTGCACACATGGGACTGACAAAAACCTACTCACCATCACCACTGTTTCTTCGCTGTTTTGCTTTGAATTTCCTCCATTCTGACTCATTGCTCTGTCTTTTCCTGGGTTTATTCGTTATGTCAGCCAGCTGAAGTCATTCCTCAATCATGAAACCACCGGGAAATTAGGTATTTCAAGTAATTTGAGACGGGTACAAACGAATCTGATGAACAACAAACCTAGCTAGATAGGGCGCGCTGCTCTTTGTGTCCTGCTTTCTGATTGGTCAAATTTACACAAGCTGGTAGGATTAGGCCAATCAGAGTTAAGAATAGAAAGTGTGGATTTAACGCTTTTTGGCAGATATCTGAAATGGATTTAGCTCCTTTTGCTTGAAAGGGTAAAATTCATATCAATATTTTTCACATTTCCTGAAATCATTTTGATGAAATGTTTAGTGATTTAGATTCACATGAGAGAGTTCTATTCAAATCGTATAAAACATGCAATTCGGTGAAAAGTGGATTTAGCGCCTTTTGGTTGGGAGCTCTTCAAATGTAGGCTACTGTTAGTACTGTATATTCACATGTATTAGTACCGCTGTAGTAATCTCGTACCTATACATGAATTGCATCAAACTTTACAACCACTCTTCGCGCTTTAAAAGTAACATTTATTAACAAACCTAGATTACGCAATGTGTGTTGACTTATGTTGACATCTTACAACCAAAACAGATCCAATGTTTTTAAACAATTATGATTAAGGGGGCAATTGCGCCACGATGTTAATACAAGTATTGGCGGGAGACCCTATTACGAATGTGTTGTTACTTATCTTACAACCAAAACAGACCCAATGTTTATAAATAATTATGGGGGTGGGGTGGGGGTGGGGGGAATTGCGCAACGATGTTGATACAATTATTAGGGGGGCCTATTACACTACATTTGTTGTGACGCAAAGCCTTGTGTGTTGTTATTACAAAACCTTTGTTGACAAACAAGCCGTTACATCATTTGTTTGTTTGCAAAAAATCCATGATGTCATCACAACAGATCGATAATCAATATATCGATCACTCCCCAGTCTATCACCTATCTACTAACCTCGATCGAGTGTAAATCAACGGCATATTATGCCATTACAAATGAACTACCATGCATAAAGCGCTATAATGTAATAGTTGTGTATCTGATAAAAAGCTAATGATTTTCCTTCTTATTATAGGGCACAAAAGGGTGGCATTTGTTAAAACAAAATTTCCTATGAAATTGAAGAATACAAACATCATTTATCTAATGCGACTTGAACCTACTGCTTAACATACCGTCATGCCTAAAATGATTTAGAAAAACCACCGACCCAAGAGCTACAAACTGCTTGCTTCGTGGGATTTTAGCCATAAAGCCTAGTGCCCACTATGCGATCTGCGCTTGGGATCTAGCCCGAGATGCTAGCGATCTCGGTTCGGTGTGAATCGCATCAGTTTGCCGCGAGTCAGCCCGATCTCATTGCATACGCGATCTGTTCGGTGCCCATTATGCGATCTCACATCGACTTCCCCTGAGAAATGCATTGTTCCTATTTCCACGCATGCGTGCATAGTTGAGGATTACAGCCAGGTATTGTTTGTTCTTGCTTGTTTTCGAGTTGTGTATATACACCCAGTGCCCACTTCGCGATCTGCGCCTAGCGATCTAGAGCGATCTAAGATTTGTTTGTACGACACAAAGTCTAAATCCTAGTGCCCATTAGGCGATCTGCGCTTGTGATCTAGCCCTACTTGCTAGCGATATCGGTTCGTACGTGTGGATCGCACAAGTTCGACGCGAGTCAGCCCGATCTCATTGCGTACGCGATCTTTTTGTTGCCCACTATGTGATCTCACGGCGACTTCCTATTATCCATATTTCCATGCATGCGTGCATGGTTGAGAATTACAGCCAGGTATTGTTCGCTCTTGCTTGTCTTGACATCATAATGCGCTAGCGATTTTTTTTTTAATAAACCCAGTGCCCACTTTCCGATCTGCGCCTAGCGATCTTGCCCGAATAGGAGCGATCCACTGAGATATGTGGTTAAGTCGCAAAATGGGCACCAGATCGCTGTAACTCGATTCCGCAAGGGTGGTGGCGGTTGCGGTCGCAAGGTTTTGGACATGTTCAAAAATTTCGTTCTCAATCGCATGTCGGGCGGGATCGCACAAATGGCAAGCCATTTGGGCAATTGTTCATATTACCTGATATCAGGAATTCAATCCTTGATATCAGGAATTCTGTTTTCATGATATAAATAATTAATTTATTGATATCACGAAATAAATTAATGATATCCAGAGTTCGATTTCTTTATATCAAGAATTCGATTTCTTGATGACAGGAGTTGAATTCTGTGAAATCAAGAATTGCCATTGGTTAGCAACAAAAAGTGAATTCTTGATATCAAAAATTCAATGTTCAGTTATGCGAAACTACTCTAATAAGGCGCCCTGCAAGAATCGAGATTTCTTTTCTTGATATCAATAAATTAATTGTTGATATCAATAAATGATTTGTTGTTGTTAAGCAATGTTAACTATTGATATCAAGAAAAGGAAATAAATGCTTAAACGGCTAGCCACGCGTCGCTAACAAATTCAGAATCAAACAAGCGTGAATTCCTCGTTATTGTATTCTTTGACAATGGGTGGAAATACAGGCCAAGCTATGACACCAAGCAGGCCAAATTGAAAAGATCGCGTGCACAATGGAATCAAGCTGACTCACTGCGAACTAATGTGATTCCAAGGTCGCTAGTCCAATGAGATATTGTCCGAATAGGAGCGATCCCCTGAGATATGTGTTAAGTCGCAAAGTGGGCACTAATGGCCGCACAAGATTGCCGCGAATGCGATCGAGACCAACCTGGTCGCCAGATTTTTGAACATGTCAAAACCCCGGCGACCGCTACCGACATCACCCTTGCTGAGGCGAGTTACAGCGATCTCGTGCGGCCATTGGTGCCCACTTGGCGACTTAACCACATATCTCAGGGGATCGCTCCTATTTGGGCAAGATAGCTCTAGATCGCTAGGCCCAGATCGCTAAGTGAGCACTAGGCTTTATTGTTCTATGCATACGTTAAATTCGACGTTGTCACTGACAACCAACCCCTTCGGTAAAAATGATTGCCATGTGCATTGTAAGATCATTCACCTTATGAACACAGGTTATTTCTGCATACATCACAGCGCTTGGCAACATGTAATGGAGCAGTCACACGGCCTTGCGACGACCTGCAACAGCTTGCGATTTGGTCACGTGCGCATATAAAAGACGGATAGTGTCAAAGTCTGTAATACATCACCGCGTTATACAAAATCCCCTCGTAGACCTTCTGGTCATAACTGTTAAAAGGGACAGTCCCTCTTTTACAAAACGTCTGAAGCTGTTTCCAGTTGAAGGATGGGGGTGGATGAAACACACACAAACAAAATCAGATCAAACAGCTCTATAATTTCGATTCTACGAATGAAAAACGAATGCGTCTCTCCATCAGACTATATATCGGTCAATAAAAGAGTTTAACTGATATAACGTAATATTACAACTATATTGTACTTACTCTTGTAAAGGTATTGTGAAGCCGACATTTGTAAATGTATGTCACGGACAGAAAACTAAAAAATGAGGAACATCTAATTACATGTAGTCAATTGAAGCGAGATTTCGTTATTTTGCCTAGTGTGCGGCAGCGGCCGCGGTCATGTTATTCTTATTTGTGTGCGGGTCACGTAGATAGCGCGCGTCACGGAGGGGTCACGCATAGCGTTGTGGTACTTCGTGGAATTTGTGTTCGAACTTCCTCACTGGATGAATATACATATAATGCACAATAATCCGTCGTCCAACGGTTTATTAGTTTTATCTATAACTAAAAGAAAACGAGATTTCAAGCCATAGTTTTTTTCAGGCATGCTATTAAATGACACCTTTTTTCAGATAAGACAATAACCTCGCAACTTTTAAAATTTGGCTTGCCAAAGAGGAAATGTCCCTTTAACCCTAAAGGGGCCGGGATATTTGTGGTGTTCCTACGGCAGGGGGTGTATATTGTTTTTAAACCACTGCTGAGCCATTTTCGCCCAAACGGGCTGAACAGGCGCTGGTAAGCCATGACTAGCGCCTGCTGTATGCGACTAGCGCCTGCCGTATGCGATATCTATGCATCAAAATCCTAGCCATTTTCTCAATAAAATCATAGTTTCCAACACCATGATGACTATGAGTGTATTATATCTACGGCAAGATGAATATTCCTAGTCCCATCGTCGTGGTCGTAGTCCGCATCGAGATCGCCGACTAATTAATGGTCACCATCGCCCTTGGACTTGTCTTCGCTATATCGATATCGCAAAGTCGAAGATAAATTAATATGGCATACAGCAGACTCTAGATTTGGCTTACCAGCGCGTTTTGGGCGAACGTGGCTCAACACTGGTGTAAACAAAAATATACGCGGCCGGATGGGACGGGGGTCATTATGCCGCCCCCCTCCCCCCCCCCCCCCCCCCCGCCGTTAAGATCTCGGCCGCGGAGCTGCCGATCGAAGTGAACATTTGCAAGCCTAATAAGTGAAGTGTATAGAACACAATGGTAATTTATATTTCTGGAAAAATTCATTAATTTGCATTTTATGGTAATTTATGCAAATAAGGTCATGAAATTCATATTTTTACCGATAAATCATATATTCTTCATAATTAAACATTGGTTTTCACTACGTATAGTATTTAGCGCATTCAGAATAATAATACGACAAAACATTTCGAAGAGCCCGGTTCTTCCTTATGTTTTCTATTGTTTTGTTTTAATAATTTATAATGTATTTCTTTGTTTTTTCCTTATGTATTGCATTGTTTATGTTTTTTTTATTTTAGTTCTAACTATAATTAAACTATGTTGAACCCCAATACAAACATACCAAAGGTAAACAAGACAAAATAACCAATGATATTCGTCCTTTTATGAAAACTGATATTGCCATATGTTTTATACACAAATCACGAAATTTAGCGATTTTCGGGCTGACATGCATAGGCAAAAGGTCACGTGACTTCGTAACGGTAGGTCCGATTTTCAAATTTTTGGTTTTAAAATATGCGCAACACCCAACAGAAAAAAAAGTCGCCGAGCAGTGGCCCGTCATCATACCGCGTTTTGGAGCAATAAAAACAATTGCGGAGCGGGTGGGGGGGGGGGGGGGGGGGGTGGGCATTATGGCCCAACTGGGAATAATCTGTTCCAAATAAACCAACAACATATGGTCGTGTGGTTTGTATTTATTCTAAATTGATTGTATAATCATTGCATTTAAGGCCAATTCCTTTTCTTTTCTTGTTTACAGGTGGCTCTATCTGCGTCATTGCTTTTCTTGTACCCAACCTAGAAATAAACCCACCAGACCTACAAATACAAGCTCTAGAATTCCTGCAGCCAACCCTCTTCGAGTTGACAAGAAGCGTCATAATATGCGGAAAGCTGGCCGATTTGACTGAAAAAGATTTTAAGAAACTTGATGAATTCGTCAAATACTGCTGGACAAAAAAAACACAGCATACAAAATGTCCATATGACTCACCGATTTTTGAAAGAAAATCAAAAGATGCTTCAGATGCTACTTTCAAACAAAAGGGGTCTACAGGAACGGAGGGGAATACTGGTGGACTAATGACGGTAGGTTTGTACTGCTAACATTATAATGAAACAGTATTGTTTTGATATAAAGACAAAATCAAGACTTTGGTAAGGGAACTAGAGTTTTGTAGTTTTGTGTTGACCTCCTCCTCCCCTTCGTCACGAAATATCATACGCTGTTCGACATGATTAATCCTCAACCCACCCCTCAGTCAGGTATTTCCCCTTTACAAGCTTTAGCTCGAGGTTGTTGGTTGTTAGCTTTTATTGTATTAGTAAGGTATTAGTAAGCAATTCACCAACTTACCTGGCTAATATAATTATAAACCAATTAGAAGTCCCCGTTTCGTAAACAAATAACCTCTTGATAGTTTTTAAAACAGAGACATATATAAACGGGAATGATGCATTTGTAAAAGTAGCACCCATGTTGTGGAATGAACTTTCCCAAACATTGAAAGACATTACAAATGGAAATTGTTTTGTGAAGTCCCTAAATAAGTATATTTTTGGTTAAATATGCTGCATGTAATTATCTGTTTCTTAATAGTATAATGTGTGTGTGTATGTTGTATTTGGATAATGTAATGTTTTGGTTTTATTTGATTTGTTATGTTAAAGTGGCTGGTCATTGATTTTAAATTGAGTCGAATTTGGTATGGTTGTGAAGGTAATCTTATACTTTACAAGCCTCGAGAAATTCAGATTGTTTGAAATTGTTTTAATATGTTTAAATCGAAATTGAAAATGAGACAAATTCACCCTCCAAACCAGGCCCAAATTCACCCCGATCTCGCCGCTTAGGAGTTGACGTAGGACGAGGGGGTGAATTCTCTGCTATATCGCGGTATACATCAGTTTGCGTGCAGTATTTTGTTTACAACAACCATCGCTCGCTCAATTTGCAACATCGGAAATGAAAAAAACAAAAATCTAGAAAATTGCCCAATGTTAGTGTAAAAGTACATATTTTACCGTATGAGTGGTTATTTCCCCCAAATTAGAGATTTGTTTGACAAATTGAGAGACGCAAATTGAACGTGCCTCGAAAAAACAAATGCCCGTCAGTTGAATGATACGGAACACGCACTAGAGTTTCAGCCGCCCCGCCCTGTGAGACAGGATGTGCTATAGCTATACCTAGCTAGCTGCCGCGCCAACTGCCATGACTGCCTTGTAAGTAATTGCACTTTTACAAAGCTCCGAAAAGGAACGAAAATGCAAGATTATTACGATCACACCTATAGACTATCTCTTATTTTACTTACATGTTTGTAGGGCTTTTAAAACAAATACGAGAACAATTACCTGCAAAAACAGCAACAAAAATGCGCTGATAATAGTGCACTTACTCACTAATTCGCGAGCTGAATTAAAGCGAGCTACATACACTGCACTAACCGCTATAATATTGCATGCATTGTCCACCGTACGCGCACGGTCGAGGCTCTACACGTATCATGCATGCCGCCAGCGAGTATGATTCAACTCGCAGACTAGGTGATTCATTTACCTATTTTTACTTTATCAGACACATTAATGAATAAAAGAATAACTTTACAACGAAAATAAATTGTTATTTTATTAGTTCAAAAAGTTTAAACCACCATAATTGTATAGAAAATAGTTTAAACAACCACGGAATCCTCGGTATAAAGGGGTATAATTCCGGTATATTACGTGGTAGATACCGAAGCTTCCTATTGGATAACCCCTATGGTGACGTCAGTACAACATACACAGCTACTGACTCCGCTCGTCGCTGGATTGTGGGTTTTGAGGCAGTGTTAAATATTTTCATTTTTTTCAAGTTTTGGATGTGCGAGTACTTGGAAAATAATATTTTCATATTCTGTATGATTTCAGCTTTCTGTAAAGATATAATTTGGCTATTATTGGTTTTTCTTTGAATACAATCTTTAAGCTCATAGAGAGTAATTTTGACTAGTATGCGCTATATAAATAAATATTACTTATATTATTATTATTATTATTATTGTAATGTTTTACCAATCTTTATCTATATAGTGCATTTAGGTTGTACTGTCAATGTTATTAAATACTTATCGCACACTAAGGACGGCGAATAGTAGGGTGGTTAAGGGTGCGTATCTGCATTTTGGGGTACGATGGTTTTACTTGGCATATATACATAAAGACACAAATTTCATGGAATATTCCATTTCCATCAATAAATTTGCGTAAATTATGGAAATTAAGCTAAATTTGCATAGATACAGAATGTCTCTTTTGATGCATTTTCTTCTTTTGATCCAAAGAGTTTGTATGCCAAGTAAAACGATTGTATCCCAAACTGCAGTGAACACCCATATTTTTTGCCCGTACTAGAAGAAATGACGTCATTAAGGCGAGAAATTACGTCACGTACGTTCTCTCTTGTCGTCAGGCACATGTTCATGCCCGATTTCAGGTTCGTCGGAAAATCCAGTACGCCGCACAGTGGGCCAGGTGTGAGCAAAAGTGCGCCAAAATAGTGACTTGGTCATGGAAATGAAATTGCTTTTTTTCATGCTTTAAGCAAAGATTACAACCTGTAGAACATCTCCGAGCAATATTTATTTTAAGTGGGTCATTTTTCTTCACAAAGTCCGAAAATGTTGATGTTAGGGAACACATGGTGTTAAATGCAATATTGCGGGTTTTTTATTGCGGGTTTTGCGAGGCAAAATATGTTTGAGCCTATTTATAACACCTATTGCTTTAATTCAAACATATAGGAAAACTGACCAGAAATATATTGTGATTAAAAGAAGGCAAAGAAAATGGGATTCCAACGGGATTCGAACCCGAGACCTCCAAATTGCTAGACTGGTGCTCTACCGACTGAGCTATAGAAAACCCTAGACGGTGCTCGTCCAAGAAACCCCTTAATTCTCTTTGCCAGAATGGTCAGAAGCTATTATAAACCAGACATAAACCCGAAGGATACAAATCAACTTGGGGATATATGCGAGGGATCACCGAAGCGATACAGCTTTTTGTAATAATTAATTCAAACATATAGGGAAACCGACCAGAAATATATTGTGATTAAAAGAACCTATTGCTTTACTTATTTTAGAGCATATACCATCAATATGATTCTTCCATAGCAATCTATCGTCTATAATGACACCAAGAAATTTAGTTGAATGGACTAGAGGAATTTTACTATTATTTATGAAGATATTAACATAATTTCGGCCCTTTTATGGCAAAAGGGTGTATCTCGAGTATACACCGGCGTACATACAACCGAGACAAATGACTTGGAAGTTTGAGCATTTCGTTTTGCTATAGAAGCCTTAGGAATGGTTGTATGCTGGTGGAGTTTGTTTTAAAATGTAATTTATCGTTCAAATATTATTTTTATATAGTTTTCATTTTTGTAAACTTCTTATATTCAGAGTAAGGTCCATTTTTATCCAGATACACCCTTCTGCCCACAAAAATTGACACACGCCGTATTGGTCTCTTTTTGGTAGAAGGATGTATCTGCAGATACACCATGATTATTCCTTCACTTTTTTTGGTAAAAGGGTGTATCTGCAGATACACCCTTTTACCATAATAAATAAGTGAATTATTTCATTAACATATTATGCAGAAAAGGTGTATCTGCAGATACGCCATACAAATTCTGTCACTTTTTGTTGGTAGAAGGGTGTATCTGCAGATACACCTTTCTGCCAAAATAAATTAGTAAATTAATTTGTTGATTTATTTTGCAAAAATGTTTATGCCTGCGTTGCATGCATGCATAATGTACATGCTTGATGAAGCGATCGCGCGCGCTCAAATAGACAACTTTCAACAACGTCAACGTGATTTTGATTCGAAGAATCAAAATTATTATTATGCACAGGATCCGATATTTTGCAGAGATTTTCTTGTATTCAAGTATTATTTGTAAGGTAAGAAACCAAAGTTTATGATCATGTATTTTTATGACGATCCTTAAACACATACACCTGATAATACGACGTTAAGTCTGCTAATATTAAGAGTGGGATCTGGACTGCCGCGCACAGTCCCATCTGTTCAAATGTGTGTGTGCCCGTATTTTGCGTCGGTGTCTCGGTGACTCAACCTTTTCCACCTGCTAAACACTCTTGTTTTAGGTAGAAACTAACCAAATGAATGTCTCAGGTGTATGAATATAAACATCATTGACAATGGAATACTGTAATGACCGACAGTTAATGATTCTAATCAAATATAAACCTAAAACTTTAATAGAAGTAGAGGCCTTCATGAAAACGTTGATAATATTAATAATAATTAGTAGGCCTACATATCTAAGAAAAGCGTACTTACATG
This sequence comes from Echinarachnius parma, assembly GCA_037951105.1. Taxonomy (NCBI): domain Eukaryota; kingdom Metazoa; phylum Echinodermata; class Echinoidea; order Clypeasteroida; family Echinarachniidae; genus Echinarachnius; species Echinarachnius parma. The sequence goes on along the minus strand of JBAMJV010006358.1, from coordinate 9,414 downwards.
GTCATAATTAGCTGGATAATAAAAACAATTATAGATTTGTCAATCTGGATCTTGGTATAATAGTAATACTCTGATCACCTAAACTTGAGCATTTATAATCTCCATGGTCTAGTGTGAAGAAGTAACAAGGTATAGACTATAGCCTATCTATATAGGCTCCCTTAGTCTTAGAATTTAACTTAGTCATGTGGTCACAAACTTAAGATTGATTGTCTTTCTTTATTTTATTTTTACAAATTTATTTAACAGTTGCAGCCTCATCGAACACTATGGCCGATGAATTCGAATATGATGCATAATTTACGAGAGAGCTCATTTTACAATGGACAACAGAAGCAGCAAGTGTGCAGGCACCATCAACATCTGCTAATCTTCAGACATCAACAGAACAGACAATTGACTCTTCTCAAGTCATCTCATCAAAGCATTCAGGAAGGTCAATCAAGCCATCACTTCTGTAGTGACTCACTTCACTCTACATTTATAGTCTGAACAACAGACTAACTACGATCAAGGCTGAAACACAACTTCCGCAGCCGACACCTCATGGATATCATTCTATTTTATTATGGCTCGCTTACGTTAGTTACCATTCAACTAACATGGTTGTCAACCACTCCTTGATTTCATCAACATGAAGGTAGAGTCCGCCTACTGACATCATGGGGCGTTAAACTTCAGTCATTCAACTTCATCTTCATCAACCTCTTCATCCACCGAGCCATTCGGTCTTCCATCCATCTTTTCTTTGTTGTTCATCATTTTGTCTTCATCTTTACGGACATGTTCTATTAGCACCATGGTATTAGGCCTCCAGGGTTTTCTTCTCGATCTCCACGGCACGTGCCGGAGTTCATCGATCGCCATCGCTGCCACATCATGCGCGCTAGTCCATCGATGGAACATGATTCAACATCGTCATCTCTTCACGCACGCTTGCGGTTTACTTCTTCATCATCTTCCCGAACTCTCGCTATTCACATTTCATCCGTGGACTGTCACTTACTCTTTCTAGGCCTATACAAATTAACATAATGGACCCTAATCGCCCTGCAATACATTTGTTTATCTTCTTAATAATGATGTCATTCAAATTTGTAACAACTGCGTGGACATTCATTTATTCCCGTGTCAAACTTGTATTTTTATATATTTAATTAATAAGCTAGTATTGGGTGCTGGTGTCTGCCGTGTGTGTTTATCAATCACCATCGTCGTCGACATCATCAACAACAACACACACGCAACTGATAAAATCTATCACACACCCCATTAACCCGACTCTGGTTTTTTACTAAAGTTCCATTGTAAACCAGTGATGCACAGGCACTCAGGCAGTACCAACAAACATCCTCGATCAACATCGAATCAGACACAACAGAAAGACATTGACACCAAAAAGAGGGGGAAATTTGAAACATGTCGGCACGTCAGAAAAGTTAATCTGTATACATGTGTAACATTTGTGACAATGAGTGCTTGAAACTTTCCGATGGATGTCTATTTAAAGACAATTCTATTTGTTGTGATTGCTGCCACAAACACAAATGGTGTCATTTTGTATGTGTAAACATTCTAGATAAAGATGATGATCAGCTCATTGAAGAGAGATCGCGTTGCCCAAAATGCACATCATAAATTCAAAATAAAGACCATGTTAAAGAATGATATAAATAGAAAAACAATTTATTTGTTGTTTTTTTCTAAAATTTTTTCAACAAATGTCATTACAAGAAATGCTTGCCACTTTACTATCATATCTCTAACAGTATAAAACAATGACTAATACAGTATGTTAGGTGAGAACCAGCAAACATTTTCTGATACTTCTAGGTACTGTGCAATAACAGTGCAATACAATTTATAAACATGTATGAAGTGGTATACTAATATGTGAACTAGGCAACTGCATGGCATTGGTTGCATTGTAATATGCTGGCATGTGATAATGAATATGATATATGTTGTATTATTATTAATATCTGTAACTTTAAAACTCGGTAATTAATATGCGTTCATGCAGCAGACTTACGCATGCATGAACTGAGTTGTATACAAAATGTACAGTGAAACCTTGTTATAACGAGAATGTTTGGTCCATTTGATTTACCTCATTACTTATATCAGATATTGTGTTGTATAAGGGCTTAAAATGTATGGAACCAGAACCTGTGAAATTACCTCGCTATATCAAGTACATCGTAATAAGGAGGCTCCACTAGTACATTCAAAGACACAATTATTTGTACAGTTGCTTCTAATAGACCGCTTCGGTAATGTATGCAAATAATATGCGTCAGACTCCCTGTCGTTAAGCTTGCCGACGGGGAGTCATACGCATATTATTTGTATACATTACCGAAGCTGTCTATTGCAAGTCATATCATGTGACTAGATTTGTTCAAATACACATTATCTGACTGAAATGAATTGCCACTTTAAATTGATAGTGAATCTTTCTGCACCAGAGACCTCTACACACAACACAATTGATTCACATTAGGCATTCAGTCACTTTGATGTGATGTAATGAGGCAATAATACAAGTAATTTACTTTTGGCACAAAACACTACGTACATATATTTATTTACACTCTAGTAAGTAAATATTGATGCATTGTTTTTTATACTCCTGTTTTTGTTTTGTTTTTCTGTGTCATCGCTTTGATTTGATGGCAATTTAAGCATGTTAGAGGATCTGTCAAACCATATACTTGCAAATGCACTACCACGAGCAAGCAGTGTATAATTATACAAAATAACTAAGTTTTTTACCAAACTGCCAACTAATGATACAGTACAGGGAATCCCCGTTATGACGAGGTAGTCGGGACTATCAAATTTACCTCGTTATAATCGGTACCTCGCTATAAACGGGGTTTCCCTGTACTGTTTTATGGTCATACCCTGAGAGGACCTTGTAGGTAGTGTTGTTGATTTCGGGAGTATTTACAACCCGGGACTCACGATAACATCTGCATACATTTCAACAGCAATAAAATAACAAATAATAAACTTTTAAAAGCTTTGTCTACATTCATTTACAATGTGGTTAGTGAATATCAAAACATGCTGTGCCTATGCCAAATGTACCAGTAGCAAAGTTCATATTTACTTTGCAATGTGTCAGCTGTCAAGAAAATATTGCATATAAAACCAAACCCTGCATAATAATTGTTAACAGTTATAAAATACAATAGAAGTATGGAAGCTAGCTAACTACATGTATGCATACATGTTTTAAAATCTGACACTCTGGATTCAATAAAGAGCTAATTATAACTAATCCATATCTACACAGCATCTTTAGAATAAAAGAAAGACTCTATGATGGTTGTATGAATGATTGTAAGAAAACTTGCATGTGTGGAGTTAAGGGCAGTGAAACCTATTTATAATGAGAATGTTGGGACCATTGAATTTACCTTGTTGTATAACATGGCTTAAAAACAACAAAGTACCCATAGACCCTGGACTCATGAAGTAACCCAACTATATCAGGTACCTCGTTTTATAACAGCACTTGTTATAAAGAGGTTTCACTGTACTTATGAATGAAAGTTTATGCTATTAGTGGGTATTGCATGTTGTGATCACAGCATGTAATGCTTACTTGGTCACTGTTCAGCGAACACATGAAAACAGACATTTAACTGGAGGCAGTGCAGGTTTGTCTACATGGTCTATGAATCCAGTAATTCACCACCCACCCATCAACCTTAAAATCATATCACGTTTCACTCGATTGGGTCAAACAGCCTAAAACACTGTATTGTTGCTGATGTTTGCACGATTGCATGAATTTTTCTGTGAATCTACTAGGCTAAGTTCCGTTCCGGTCTGAAGACCTGATACAATTTTTCTGAACCTTTCCGAATCGGTTCCCATCCAGATGTTCCTTCAAAGTCCCAGCATTAGTTTGGCTACTTTGGCAGCTTGGTAATGATGCTTCTATCCCTGACTGTCAGATTTATTTTCACCATCTCAAAAGCCAAGGTAATTACTCTCTTCTCAGTAGACGCTGTTCATCACTTACACCTGACATGGCACATTTATGAAAGTAGGAGGGGTCAGTTAGGTAAAAGCAACAGGATGGATGCTTCTGAAGTTCATGGTTGTATCCAGCAAAAATTGACCCTTCCTTTCTCTTTTCAGACTGATGCCTCTTGTATTTCCTAGAGCAGTATGCTACCTCTATCACACTGTCTGGGGCAAGAGGAAGCTTCATTCAGATGATGGCTAGCTGTCCCTCTTCCATCTATGTGAATATGAGGCTTGTATGTCTGGCTCTGCAATCAAACTCCTTTAGTAGACACCTGGAAATACAGAAAAAGAGGGAAAGAAAACATATAATGAGCTCTGCTTTAAAATGAAACACAGTTCAGTAAATAAGTATTACACATGTACAATCATTTGTTTTACAATACTCTCGCTTAACTAAAATTAACTTGTAGATAATTGCAAATTTATTTTGTTTGTAAACATGATACAGTGTAGTATACACAAAGACATTACAATTATGTTCTTTATCATTAGTGTTGAACTCTACATATTAACTTTCTTGACAAGTGCTAAATGTGACGAGTCATTCATTTAAATGTGTACTTGCGTGATTTCATTGTGTGAACACGCACAGGAATGGGTTGTTTGTTGGCTGAGAAATGAGCAAATACCCAGGGGGCAAACACCCATTTTTTTCGGATATCAGCTTTTGCCTGTTGTAAAAGGTTGGTGGCCAGAAATGGCTTCTAGGACCTTCTAGGAACACAATCTAGGTGGACAACCTCGCGGACAAGCTGCTCGAAGCCCACAGAATGAGTTTTAAGAAAATCACCCCTACTGTAGCTATATGGTGGGTTTAGGCCTTGGGGGTCATGAAGTCCCGATCTCACATATTTCATGATTACACCACGATGCTTGATGCTATCTGCTTGTAAATTCATGGACGTCTTCCTTAGATTCCTGCGCATCATGTGATACCAAATTTGGCATATTGCATATTTGGTTGTTGTGAAAAATGTTGTTAAAGCGTGATGCTTCACACACGGAAGTGACATTTTGAATGGAGCGTTTATGTATAAAAAGCAAATATAGTACCAATAATTAAAAACAATGATATATTTTGATCATTACAAACTAAGTGTGCATCAAAATAACTTTAGATATATGTTTACCATGAAATAAACTATTTAAAAACACTAAACAATAAAGAACATAAGCAATACAAACAAAGAAATACATAAGAATTTGAATCTGTTTCATGTAATTATTTCTTTAGATCTCTTCAAAATTACATTCACTGATACAAAAATGCATCAAAACATAATAAATTTACTTTGTTAGTGTGCCATGAATCAGACACAATAAGAGTTGTGGAGTAGGGAGGGTGGGGGTCCGGTGGGGGGGGGGGGGGGGGGGGGGGGGCATGACCAAGCATTATTGTCAGTGGACTCCACAACAGTATTAAAATGATTACCATTTTAGTATTATGATGGATTTAGTGTGGTCAGGAGACTAAATAAATAGTCTCTATTTGTAGTTGTCTTTAATATTTTTGAGCTCAGATTACAGGATACTATTACAGCCGTGGATTGTTGTGAAATGTTTACCCAACAATGCTTATGACCTACGATAACAACCGGGTTGGACAATTTAACTGCTGAAAGTATGAAGTGAAAATTGAAAAGTGCCCTTTCTATACGTGTATACTAACCCTACTTTCTGAGATACGCATACATATTTTGAATGAGAGAACCAGTTATAAAACAAAAGTCCATTATTGCAGATAATAATATGTACCAAGCCAAATGAACAAATACATACAAAACATACAATGTAAATTGTAGTTTCGGCAAAACATGGTATTATCGCTTTCTGTGAATGATCTTTTCAATTTCTGACTCGCCAACTGATATCACAGATTTCCGCGAATTTTCTATTCATTTCTTAAGTCACCAGCTGCTATCACTGATATCCGCAAATGTTCTATTCGTTTTCTTAGTCACCAGCTGCTATCATTGATATCCGTGAATGTTATATTCATTTTCTGTGATGGCCCCAGTGCTACAATCATATCATGGATAGGTAGGTATGCATTGTGGGCTGTCCTCACCCACATCTCTGAGAGATCCGTGAGATTTGTTGCACCGTGGTATGTATGACAACGCTGTCGACTCCATCATTCTTGAGACTGTAGAGTGTGTGGAGTATGACCCGTGTATCAGCCTCCTGTTGTGTAGATTCAAGGGCTGGAACTTCCACCACAGATCCTCCTGTGAGGAGCACACTTTTTGTTTCTTCTTTGAATCCGCCACCAAGGTACAGATGAGTTTGGCCAAGAGAAGGTTCACGCTGTTCATTCTCACACCACCTTTCACACAGGAAGCTCAGAAGGTTCGCCTTGTTTGCTGATACAGAGACAAACTCCTGTCGATCAGGAGCTGTGTACTGCCCACTGACTTCATATACCTTGGCTAATTTGGATCGGGTATACCTCTGTTCCTGCTCAGCAGACTTCAGGCTGGCTCAAATGTATCTGTCGCAACAAAAGTGTATGATCTCGGTACCAACAGGAACATCTTTCAGCAACAGATTTGTGTACCGTTCGGCGATTGCTTCAAATGTTTCCCCTTTGTGAAATGACCAGCGCCGTATGGCGCACATTGCATTGCTGTTTTGTTGTCATCCTGAGGCAAATCGGAAACACATGTCACTTTGGTTTCCTCTTTTAAGACCTTCACCAGGCTAGCATTGGTACCACTTCTCATACTGCCGTCTTCCTTGAACAAAGATGGAGGACTATTACTGCACTCATGCTTCCCTATGAAATCAAAAATGTAGAGTTGTCCACCACTAACAATAATCTGTGTCATGCGCAGTCTGAGTGGCAGAGATACCACTAGCTACCCATGCTTCAGCGGCAAGAAAGTATGGCTCAAGAGCAACATGAAACGAAACACACCGCAGTGGTAGACTATGGTGACAACCAAGCAAATGCCATAACAGGCGACCTCATCACCCAGGCACGAGAACTGACCATAGATGTGTACACCACCAAAAGCGACCAATTTGAAGATTCTGATCTTGAAAAATTGAGAGCCTACAAGTTCTTGAACAACAAGTCAACTCTCCTGAAGTTGCTGCCGCCCACAGAAGATGCTTTCTTCTTGCACCTAAATAGAGCTGCTCGTGCCACCATCATTGACAAGAATGCGCACATCGCCAAGCCAAACATTCCATCGTGTACAGAGTTCGGATGGTCCTTGACTGATGGGAAACCAATTCCAGTGCCATCTACACAACAAGCCTGGCCTGAATCGATGGAAAAGACACTATCGTGTGGATGTGTCAGGGGATGCTAGAAACTGTTCTTGCTCAAAGAAGGCGGATCCATGCTACAATAGGCTGCCGTTGTCAGGGCATATAAACCAAGTGCAGAGGGGTGCAGTGCACTGCTAGAATGGTAAGCAGTGATAGCATCAGTGACTCCAGAAAATGAATAGAAACAGTCGCGGAAAGCAGAGATTGCAGCTGGTGACTCATTCGCGGATATCAGTGATTGGCAGCTGGAGACTTAGGAAAAATGATAAACATTCGCAGATTTCAGGTGTAGCAGCTGGGTGACTTAGAAAATGAATAGAACATTCGCCGGATATCAGTGTATAGGCAGCTGTGTGACTTAAAAAATGTATTAGAACATTCGTGGATATCAGTTGATAGCAGCTGGTGACTTAAGAGAATTGAATTAGAAAATTCGCGGAATCTGGGATATCAGTTTGGCGGACGGGAATTGAAAGATCATTCCACTAGAAAGCGATAATACCATGTTTTGCGAAACAACAATTTACATTTGATGTTTTGCATGTATTTGTTTGTTTGGCTTGGTAGATATTATTATCTGGCAATTTATGACTTTTGTTTTATAACTGGTTCTCTCATTCAAAATATGTATGTCGTATCTCAGAAAGTATGGTTAGATACATGTATGAAAGGGCACTTTTCAATTTTCACTTCATACTTTCAGCAGTTTAATTGTCCTACTGTTGTTATTCGTAGGTCATAGAAAGCATTTGTTGGGTAAATTTTTCAAAACGATCCACGGCTGTAATAATATCCTGTAATCTGAGCTCCAAAAATATTAAAGACAACTACAAATAGAACTAGTTATTTAGTCTCCTGACCACACTAAATCCATCATAATACTAATGGTATCATTTTAAATACTGTTGTGAGTCCACATGACAATAAGGGCATGGTAATGGCCCCCCCCCCCCCCCCCCCCCCCCTCCCCCACCGGGCCCCCCACCCTCCTACACCACAACTCTTATGTGTCTGATTCATGGAACACTAACAAAGTTAATGTATTATGTTTTGATGCATTTTTGTATCAGTGAATGTAATTTTGAGAGATCTAAAGAAATAATTACATGAACAGATTCAAATTCTTATGTATTTCTTTGTTTTTATTGCTTATGTATTGTTTAGTGTTTTTAACCAGTTTATTTCATGGTAAACATATATATAAAGTTATTTTGATGCACATTTAGTTTGTACTGATCAAAATATATCATTGTTTTGTAATTATTGGTACTATATTTGCTTTTTATACATAAACGCTCCATTAAAAATGTCACTTCCGTGTGTGACGCATCACGCTTTAACAACATTTTTCACAACAACCAAATATGCAATATGCTCAAATTTTGTATCATATGATGCGCAGGAATCTAAGGGAGACGTCCATGAATTGACAAGCAGATATTATTAAGCATCGTGGTGTAATCATGAACAATGTGAGATCGGGACTTCATGACCCTCTAAGTCCTAAACCCACCATATAGCTACAGTAGGGGTGATTTTCTTAAAACTCATTCTGTGGGCTTCGAGCAGCTTGTCCGCGAGGTTGTCCACCTAGGTTATGATCCTAGAAGGTCCTAGAAGCCATTTATGGTGGCCAACCTTTTACAACAGGCAAAAGCTGACAAACCCCCTTTGCCCCCCTGGGTAAAAGAAGCAAAGTGATATTCATAGTTAACCTCTTTGCAATTACTTTGTACACAGCTTAAACTATCCCTAGCCCGTTAAAAATCTGAACACTTCAATCATAAATATCTTCTAAACGAAATGGAAATTTGAAAAACAGAACCTGCCCTGTGCTTTTAATGTTATTATGACTATGACAAGGTATGAGAGAACCACCTGAGTTCCAAGTAAGTTTGAGGATTTGGACAATGTTACTAAGAGTACGTCCAGTGCTCCACACTTGCATTTTTTGTCAGTGACTTTTTTTTGCTTTTACTTTTCAAAATATCACTCTTTTCTGATAAAAAATGTGATGATAGATCGGAGCATGATATGGAGAAAACAAGATTACTAATATTGTTAATGCTTACTCGATCGGGCCACCAAAATATG
>JBAMJV010006357.1:0-17351 GCA_037951105.1 Echinarachnius parma | reverse complement strand
ATTATAGGGAACTCTCTGGAATACAGAATTATATAATTATGTGCCTTGATTTCCCAATGCTGTTAATACTTTGTCATTTCTGTTGTAGATTTGTTGTTTCTTTACTGAATTATTTTTGTTCAAATCTATTTTTCTGTTTCAGACCACTATAAAGTGTGATATATTTGGAGCAAATTAGTGCACTTTGTGGGCCAACTACTGTTGCTCATGACTGACCTCAAAATCATCGCTAGCATTTAATTGATGATGATTCTTAAGTGAAAAATTATTATTTTTAGCTCGTGAGAAAGGCCTAGTAAAAATTATAGCATATATTTATTAATGAAAACCAAATATCTGCAATGTTATTTAAACACACACGTATATGGTCAGTTGTGCTCACCAATTATGAATGTGAGCTTTATAATGCTTGTATTCTTTACACAGATTGTTTTCAAACATTTGTTTGTGGAATGATTTATCACTGTTTAACATTGTTTAACACTGTAAACATCATATTAACACTTTGTTATTGTCAGCATTAAAGAAGAAATCATGTAAGAAAAAATATGATTTCCACTTTCGATATTAAAGTCAAAATGTATATTTGAAGCACATTGCTGAACTGTAAGAGGAATGTATATTTGTTATTAGATGGAATATAGAAATAAAGTAAATAAATTATTTAGACTCGCAAAAGATGATGTGTCATTGAATGCAGGTGAAAACCCCATGAAGAGGAAAGAAAGAAAGACCATCATACATGTATTTTATAAATCAAATTTGTCTAGAAAGTGAAAATATAAAAACAGCGTAACTATCTATGTTATAATGTACATTATCGATGTAAAGGCAGATTAAGTGTGTATTCAGATACAGTATTTAGATGGCTGTCCAACATGCAGAGATACTTGGTATGCGTAGGTAAACTAAAACTCGGTGTTTGTGTGTCGTTTTGTGCAATTAATCCCAGATCCAGCGAAAAGCCCTGTTTAAGTTTCCGGTTTTAATTTCGGTTTTGACAAATGAAATAGCAAAATTATTAGTTATTTCAAGCTGTGTTCATACAGGGATCTACTATTTTTGGTGTTCTTGAAATCAAGTCAGCATCAGCGTCAACTTCATATGGAGTTTTCTTTCATTGGAATGGGGAATTAGGAACTGGATTAACCATTTTCTTTAAATCTGTTTAAGAAAAGGAAATTCTTGGTGACTTTTGCTATGCTTTGTGCTTCGCACATTGCGAGACACCTGGGAAATCTGTTATCAATATAGAAGACTGAATAAAAGGAATTATCTCTGAAAGTTTGAGTATATTCGGCCAAGAAATAGAAAACTTGGTCTGTTGACTAATTTTGCTCAAACATTCAGAGATTATTGCTCCTTTTCGCTCCCTTAAAGTGAAAACAACAGTTTGCCTTTAATAGTTAAATTTTCCTTTGTCCGTATTGTCCCAAAGATTTTTGACAAATTCATTTTTTGTCCTTCCACCCTTGTAATGGTAAAAAAAAAAAGTATTACTCAAAGACATGAGGGTCAAATCGGGGGTATATGATGGGGAATGCCCTGTACTTCATATATTTTTATTTACCTCTTTTAAGATGTTTTTATAAACCTGTTTATTAAAGACTATTTCATTCTGATATAATGTTTTTAATGTTTCTCCGTAGACCTCAGCCTGGGTATTTGGGGGACAATTTTTTATTTTGGTACAACATTTATTTTCCAGTTCCCAATGGCTGTTGCTGTAGATAATAGGTGCTTCATTTGAGATAATATAAGCCCAATTAAATTGTTTTATTATTCCACGTTGTTACAAATTCTGTTAAGGGAACAAATTAAGGTTAAGACAACAATTGTACATTAGGGGCACTGGCAACCGATCATAGTATATGAAATGAATTTGAGACAAAGAAATGTCGCTTGTATAATAGTATGTAATATGTAAAGCTGTGATATATGATCCATGTGATATTAAAGTAAAGTCTTTTAACCCATTGACTACCGGAACCGAGTAGATTGTGTACAAAGTCTATGGAAATTTCAGAATCTCGTAGTGAACGGGTTAACCCCCACTCAGGACTGGTCCCAAACAGACTTGGGCTGTGTTCTGTGGAAAATTGCGTGTTGCAGCAAAATAAAACAGTCGTGAATCGGTTAACGTCAGATTTTTATTTGAGTAATAATGGTCCATAACGGTCCACAAACACAAACAGTGTATGTAATAAGGGCTAAAAGTCACATGTTGCTTGTGTAGGTATAGCCACGATATATGATTCATTTTATAATAAGGATAGTCTATGTAAATCTGATTTTTATTTTAAATAGTAATATTAATGGTCTGCACTATCTGTCTATTTCGTCAGTTTAAAAAATGTATCGATCGGATCGTATTGAAGCGTTTTGTGATCATCGTGCCTATTTGTGGATCATCATCAACATTAAACGGAGAGTAAATTGTTTTTATCTGCGTCCCGTCATAATGTGGTGTTAGTCACGTTTTCGTGGTGACGTGGGCTGTAGCTATAGCAGAAACACATACATGTACGTATATATCTATATATGTTTATATCTGTCACAGTAAGTGACAGACGATGGAATAAGTTGTATTGTACGATATAAAGTAGAATTATACAACATATAAAAAGTGACTTTTGATACGGTGAATTGAAAGTACAGTGTTAAAAAAAAAAACGAAAAAGAAACAGTACATACTACAATACTAAACATGCTATCGATACAATGTTCAAAAGTGCAGTTTGTAATATAGTTATAAATAATATGAAGTCAAAGGTATGACATTATATCATGTGTTTTTAAATGAAATGTAAATTATGTAGATCATGGTTGTATAAACTTTTATTATTTTTTGGTTTGAAGTTTTTGGAGATTTAATAATAATTGTTTGTCTTGATGTCTTTGCTGTGATATACAAATTGTTATTATTTGCAGAGTAAGCCTATACTAACCAATGGTAGCTTGATATTGACTATAATGAGATTAAAGAATGCAATATAATTGCAGTCCTTATTGTGTCCTTTCTTTGTCACTCTTATTAAAGGGATAGTTGTTTTGGGAAAGAGAGTACACTTTTGGTCAAACTGAATTTTAGTAACAATAACCTGCACCATTACATTACAAACTAATAATAATAACTCCACCATGCTCGAAAGGAATGTAAAATTACAAATGACTAAGTAAAAAGCCTGTTATCACTCAAAAAGAGCTGTTAAAACTCAAGAGGGCGCTCTCTAAAAACTCATTGGCGTCAACCATTTGAAATAAAACATTGTGCATGTGATATTGTGGTGAAATAGTGATTACATAGAGAGATAATCAACAACTATTTAAAAACCTCTTTTGGAAATTTGGAAACGAGTTAGGAAGATCATTTATATAAATAAGGAATAAGGTTGGAAGAGGAAGCATTAAAAAAACTTAACGGCTGGTTCAAAATTATCAAATTATTGTGGGGCCCCACAAGTATTACAAATGGTTATGTTTATGGATATTTCAGCCATTTCTGAACCGATTTTGATCAAATAAAGTTGATTCTGTCATTAAAATTGTATGCCCTTTCAAATTTGATACAGTTTTTCATTATCTCACAAAAAAATTATTTTGTGTAGCGCCCTCTATACCAAAACTCTACTATCCCTTTAAGGCTCCCAAAATGAGCTATGCTTCTGAGCATAGCCTAACCATATGTATTCATTTATTTTGATCCATCAAAGTTTATGTGCTTTTTGTAATATTACACATGGTTTTACAGTACTTCACAAATAAATATTTCTTGAAGCGCCCTCTAAACCAAAATTGTACTCTCCCTTTTAGTAAACAAATCTGACTTTGGGCTTTTCCGGGAATCAAACCCAATACCATGAATTGCTAGATTTGTGCTTGAACCACCAATTTACAAAGCGCTCAGTGTATGTGTGTTTGTGTGCATGTGTGTTCGTGCGTGTGTCTGTGGTTCGTGTATGCGTGCTTGTGTGTGCGTGTGTGTTTGTGTCTGTGTGTGTGTGTGTGTGTGTGTGTGTGTGTGTTTTTTTGTACGCATATCAATCTATGACGGAAATCTGAAAATACACTCGATCAAGTGACGCGTCCTCGGTTGTTTAATAGGATTTTTGCAGATTCATATGGACACTCTTGAGTGTGTGTTGAAAAAAAGAACAGTCATCGGTTGTGTGTGCGTGTTATCCCTTGAGTGTATTTTCAGATGTTTGTCATCGGTTGATGTGTACACAAACGCATACAAATGTCCTCACTTGTGTGTGTGTGTGTGTGTGTGTTTTCTTGGGTCATTGTTTGATAGCCAAATGTGTGTGTGAGTCTGTAAGCACCCCCAACCGAGGACATAATATATGCCACTACTATCCAACCACGGACACATTTCCAACCGTGGACCGTCCTCGTTTACTTAACTAGTGCAAAGGATTGCTAATTCATATGCCATTCATATGGCATATATATAAATAATATGAAGTCAAAGGTATGACATTATATCATGTGTTTTTAAATGAAATGTAAATTATGTAGATCATGGTTGTATAAACTTTTATTATTTTTTGGTTTGAAGTTTTTGGAGATTTAATAATAATTGTTTGTCTTGATGTCTTTGCTGTGATATACAAATTGTTATTATTTGCAGAGTAAGCCTATACTAACCAATGGTAGCTTGATATTGACTATAATGAGATTAAAGAATGCAATATAATTGCAGTCCTTATTGTGTCCTTTCTTTGTCACTCTTATTAAAGGGATAGTTGTTTTGGGAAAGAGAGTACACTTTTGGTCAAACTGAATTTTAGTAACAATAACCTGCACCATTACATTACAAACTAATAATAATAACTCCACCATGCTCGAAAGGAATGTAAAATTACAAATGACTAAGTAAAAAGCCTGTTATCACTCAAAAAGAGCTGTTAAAACTCAAGAGGGCGCTCTCTAAAAACTCATTGGCGTCAACCATTTGAAATAAAACATTGTGCATGTGATATTGTGGTGAAATAGTGATTACATAGAGAGATAATCAACAACTATTTAAAAACCTCTTTTGGAAATTTGGAAACGAGTTAGGAAGATCATTTATATAAATAAGGAATAAGGTTGGAAGAGGAAGCATTAAAAAAACTTAACGGCTGGTTCAAAATTATCAAATTATTGTGGGGCCCCACAAGTATTACAAATGGTTATGTTTATGGATATTTCAGCCATTTCTGAACCGATTTTGATCAAATAAAGTTGATTCTGTCATTAAAATTGTATGCCCTTTCAAATTTGATACAGTTTTTCATTATCTCACAAAAAAATTATTTTGTGTAGCGCCCTCTATACCAAAACTCTACTATCCCTTTAAGGCTCCCAAAATGAGCTATGCTTCTGAGCATAGCCTAACCATATGTATTCATTTATTTTGATCCATCAAAGTTTATGTGCTTTTTGTAATATTACACATGGTTTTACAGTACTTCACAAATAAATATTTCTTGAAGCGCCCTCTAAACCAAAATTGTACTCTCCCTTTTAGTAAACAAATCTGACTTTGGGCTTTTCCGGGAATCAAACCCAATACCATGAATTGCTAGATTTGTGCTTGAACCACCAATTTACAAAGCGCTCAGTGTATGTGTGTTTGTGTGCATGTGTGTTCGTGCGTGTGTCTGTGGTTCGTGTATGCGTGCTTGTGTGTGCGTGTGTGTTTGTGTCTGTGTGTGTGTGTGTGTGTGTGTGTGTGTGTTTTTTTGTACGCATATCAATCTATGACGGAAATCTGAAAATACACTCGATCAAGTGACGCGTCCTCGGTTGTTTAATAGGATTTTTGCAGATTCATATGGACACTCTTGAGTGTGTGTTGAAAAAAAGAACAGTCATCGGTTGTGTGTGCGTGTTATCCCTTGAGTGTATTTTCAGATGTTTGTCATCGGTTGATGTGTACACAAACGCATACAAATGTCCTCACTTGTGTGTGTGTGTGTGTGTGTGTTTTCTTGGGTCATTGTTTGATAGCCAAATGTGTGTGTGAGTCTGTAAGCACCCCCAACCGAGGACATAATATATGCCACTACTATCCAACCACGGACACATTTCCAACCGTGGACCGTCCTCGTTTACTTAACTAGTGCAAAGGATTGCTAATTCATATGCCATTCATATGGCATATATATAAATAATATGAAGTCAAAGGTATGACATTATATCATGTGTTTTTAAATGAAATGTAAATTATGTAGATCATGGTTGTATAAACTTTTATTATTTTTTGGTTTGAAGTTTTTGGAGATTTAATAATAATTGTTTGTCTTGATGTCTTTGCTGTGATATACAAATTGTTATTATTTGCAGAGTAAGCCTATACTAACCAATGGTAGCTTGATATTGACTATAATGAGATTAAAGAATGCAATATAATTGCAGTCCTTATTGTGTCCTTTCTTTGTCACTCTTATTAAAGGGATAGTTGTTTTGGGAAAGAGAGTACACTTTTGGTCAAACTGAATTTTAGTAACAATAACCTGCACCATTACATTACAAACTAATAATAATAACTCCACCATGCTCGAAAGGAATGTAAAATTACAAATGACTAAGTAAAAAGCCTGTTATCACTCAAAAAGAGCTGTTAAAACTCAAGAGGGCGCTCTCTAAAAACTCATTGGCGTCAACCATTTGAAATAAAACATTGTGCATGTGATATTGTGGTGAAATAGTGATTACATAGAGAGATAATCAACAACTATTTAAAAACCTCTTTTGGAAATTTGGAAACGAGTTAGGAAGATCATTTATATAAATAAGGAATAAGGTTGGAAGAGGAAGCATTAAAAAAACTTAACGGCTGGTTCAAAATTATCAAATTATTGTGGGGCCCCACAAGTATTACAAATGGTTATGTTTATGGATATTTCAGCCATTTCTGAACCGATTTTGATCAAATAAAGTTGATTCTGTCATTAAAATTGTATGCCCTTTCAAATTTGATACAGTTTTTCATTATCTCACAAAAAAATTATTTTGTGTAGCGCCCTCTATACCAAAACTCTACTATCCCTTTAAGGCTCCCAAAATGAGCTATGCTTCTGAGCATAGCCTAACCATATGTATTCATTTATTTTGATCCATCAAAGTTTATGTGCTTTTTGTAATATTACACATGGTTTTACAGTACTTCACAAATAAATATTTCTTGAAGCGCCCTCTAAACCAAAATTGTACTCTCCCTTTTAGTAAACAAATCTGACTTTGGGCTTTTCCGGGAATCAAACCCAATACCATGAATTGCTAGATTTGTGCTTGAACCACCAATTTACAAAGCGCTCAGTGTATGTGTGTTTGTGTGCATGTGTGTTCGTGCGTGTGTCTGTGGTTCGTGTATGCGTGCTTGTGTGTGCGTGTGTGTTTGTGTCTGTGTGTGTGTGTGTGTGTGTGTGTGTGTGTTTTTTTGTACGCATATCAATCTATGACGGAAATCTGAAAATACACTCGATCAAGTGACGCGTCCTCGGTTGTTTAATAGGATTTTTGCAGATTCATATGGACACTCTTGAGTGTGTGTTGAAAAAAAGAACAGTCATCGGTTGTGTGTGCGTGTTATCCCTTGAGTGTATTTTCAGATGTTTGTCATCGGTTGATGTGTACACAAACGCATACAAATGTCCTCACTTGTGTGTGTGTGTGTGTGTGTGTTTTCTTGGGTCATTGTTTGATAGCCAAATGTGTGTGTGAGTCTGTAAGCACCCCCAACCGAGGACATAATATATGCCACTACTATCCAACCACGGACACATTTCCAACCGTGGACCGTCCTCGTTTACTTAACTAGTGCAAAGGATTGCTAATTCATATGCCATTCATATGCGCGCGCATCGAAAATCCGGAAAAATTAACGTGCACCCCGTACGTCCACAGTTGGACGCAGAAAGTCAAACACATACACAATAGTCCTCGGTTGGACGCAGAATATCAATGTGACACATATTAGTGTGTCCACGTTTGCATAGTACAAGGATTTAGGTCCTCGATTGACACGATTTACGGGTATGTGTGTGTGTGTGTCTGTGTAATGTATGTGTGTATACAGATCAGAGTGATATATAACATGTGTATTCTGTAATAATACAACTTTGAACATCACAGACAGCATAAATATTTAATACCATAGAGATTTAAAAAAAAATAAGGTATGTTTGTTGTTCGACTGTGTGCATGTCGTTATCACATATTACACAGGTACACTCAGTTCCAATTCACTCCCACCAAAAAGGGACATACATCCCCTCTAAGACTACTTCACTCCTCACCCTCCACCCTCCACCCTCCACCCTAAACCCCATGCACACCAATGGCATAGCTACAAGGGGGGCATGAGGGGCACATGCCCCCCCCCCCCCCCCCCACATAATTTGAATGCCCCTCCAATCAGTCCAAAACCATGCCATTACCCAACACCCGGATTGACTCATTAAAGTTAAATTGAACACACTTTTTTTGTTTTTTTTTACTTTACACACAATGATTCTCGGTGCAAATCCTCGTACCTGGTTATAACATCGATATATACACATATTTTTATATCGATGGGTTATAATAAATTCCCCAGAACCTTCTTTTTATTCCTTCAGTGATACAGCACAGACGATAGATGGCGCTATAACACATGGCTCTGCAGGCTCACAGGGCAGTCAGAGCGCTTTGATATAATTATAATTATAGAGATCAAATTATCCGCTCTGACACAGAGATCATGAGAGATGAGAGATGCATAGCCTGTATAGGAGGTGGGGGCAAACTTATATCGTATTTGGGCAAATTAATATTATATTCCGGCAACAGCATGTCATATACGGGCAAAATCATATCGTACTACTAGACGAACTCATATTATATTCGGGTAAAAGCATGCCGCATTTGGGCAAAATCATATTCAGGAAAAGTCATACAAAATTTATATTTATTGTTTATTTATTGAGTGGGATTAGCGAAGCAATGTTCGGGTTTTTCCACACGCCCCTTTTTATGCCATTTCAACAATACTAATCAATTAGTTTGGCCAATAAAGTTATTTCCGATAATTTTCCCAAAACAACAGGTTTCGGTTTTTCAAATTTCCATTATGATTTTGTTCAAAAGATATTTACGATTGAAGTGTTCAGATGTTAAACTGTCTACTGGATAATTTAAGCCGTGTAGTATACAAAGTAAGTGCAATGAGTTAGTGAATATCACTTTGCATTTTTGCTAATTTCTCGGCCAAAAAAAACATCCAATTAACGTAAAATGTTAACACATTACTTTGTGGACATATCAGATCACACCAATACACAGTTTATTAATCACTCATCACTTTTTGCACTTGTCAACAAAGTTACTAGATCCCTTGAATAACGAAACAAAACATGGGGTGGGCGAGTTACCCTCGAATAGAAAGCTCGGCAATTAATAAATAAATTGTTATTCAATCGAATCCCATCCAAGCTTTATAAAAGTAAATAACTTGTTTTTGTCGGGACAAAATCATTTCGTTTTATGACGCATTTTGGAACATTTTACTGAGCAATTAGTCATTCGGTAACATAATGCGTAGGCTATATTTCAGTGTCTAGGAGTGAAATCATATTTTTCACGATTTTCTCAGCTCCCATTCTAAATTATGTTATATGTATTGCTTAGGAATACCATGCATATCTATGTGATAGACCGTATAAGAAATACACAGGCTCAATATAATGATTAATAGC
The DNA here is from genome assembly GCA_037951105.1 of Echinarachnius parma. Classification (NCBI taxonomy): domain Eukaryota; kingdom Metazoa; phylum Echinodermata; class Echinoidea; order Clypeasteroida; family Echinarachniidae; genus Echinarachnius; species Echinarachnius parma. The sequence continues at coordinate 7,626 of JBAMJV010006357.1, read as the reverse complement.
ACCTCTTTTCAACAGTATAGGGTAGGAAGTTATTATAATTTTCATACTTTATTCGTTTGCATTATACGGTGTGCAAGAAATTATGTTCATGATTGTTTTAATTTTTATTGTGTGCTTTATAATTTATTGAAAATTTGGAAAATAAATGAATAAAATCAATCAATAACAATAATCTACCAAGAAACGTTTAAATACTATAGAAATGGAAGGGAAAATATGAATGGTGTTTACATCATGCAGTAGCCATGCATGAGGGTATATAGACATCACCATCCGCAATAAGTTTACTAACAAAATAATACAATACATTTAGCATGTATAATGTGCCCCGATAATTGGCTTGGTATAGTCGATAAATAGGAGCGCTATGGCTATGCCAGTGGTTGCTGCCTTTATCACCGACGATGTGAACGAAGATAATTTATCATAACAATATTTTGTTACCATATAACTTGACCTCCAATTAGTTTGGCCAATAAAGATGCTTTCCCTATTACTTTTCCCAATGCTGCGTTTTTAGCTTGAACTACGTTTTCACTGTTTGTATTGTTTTCATTTTATTTCTTAATATGATTAAACTATTTCAAGCCCCCCCCCCCCCCCACCCCACCCCAAAGGGAAACATCTTTAATTAAAAGAATGACCAAATAACAAATGTTTTATCTCACTTATTAGGACAATTAGTTGGGCTGATGATTCCGAGGCAAAAGGTCTCGTGACATGTATAATGCCCTGCCGAGCAATCGGGGGGGGGGGGGGGGGGGGGGGGGGGGGGGGGGGGGTGCTTCTTTCATGGTGCCCCTCCCCCAAAGTTTTGTATCACCATTTTGTTCGTGCATGATGAAAGGGATAGTTGAGTATTGGTCAAAATTAACTTTAGTAACCAAAACCTGAATCATTACGGTACAAACTAATAGTTATAAATCCACCATGTATACTCAATTACAAACGACTGAGTAAAAACCATGTTATCATTTTGTTTTAAAGAGCCGTTACAAGTCAAGAGGGTGCTCTCTAACAACTAATTGGTTTTAGCAATTTTTTCATACACAATTGTGCATGTAATGTTTTGTTAAAATAATGGTTCAATAGAGATATCATCTACAACTATTTAAAAACCTATTTAGATTTGTTTCAAAGTAGTCAATAAGCATTTTTTGTATTTTCTAAAAAGTCAAAATGTCTCCCGGCCCGTAGACTTATGAATAAAATATCTTGAAATCGAAATTTTCAACTATGAGAGCATTTGAAAGGGAATGATTCTCATCCATAAGTCCAGTTTTGTATAATTTACATTGGTTACCTGTAAATAAACGAATTATGTTTAAGATTTTAGTCATTACGTTCAAATGTATACATGGAAATTCACCTGATTATATTCAAGAACTTATTAGTTTGTATAAATCGTCTAGAGTCCTTCGATCAAGTTCAAAGAATCTTTTAGTTCAGTATTTTGTTAAAACTAAGACATACGGTCAGCGGTCTTTCCAGTTTGCTGCACCTATGCTCTGGAACAAACTTCCTTACCATATTAGACAATCTGATACAGAGCATCAATTTCGAGCCAATTTAAAGGCTTTTTTGTTTGTTAATGAATTGTAAGTTTTTACTATTTTATCTTTGCTTAAATACGCTTCTATTTCTCTCTCTCTTTCATTTATGCGCACTGAGACTTAATTGTAAGATTGCGCCATATAAGAAACGACTATTATTATTATTATTATTATTTTACATGTTTTATTTAAGGAACTTTCTAATGGAATTAAAACCAACCAATTTAGTGTAAAGGGGCATTTCGGGAAGTACCAATACTCAAGTGTACCGTTAATACGAAAGCATAATATATTTACTATTATGATCTATAATTATATATTAATTTATTTCAGATTTATTTGAATAAGTTAGTTCTCAGTTCAGTATCGAGTTCTGCTCTGCAAAGGTACATATACAAATGCTAGCATGACACACTACACTATATGAGGGCACCCCCCCCCCCCCCCCCCGAGAGTTTTGTACTAACGCAGATATGCGGGCAAAAAGCACCTCATATTCGGACGAACCTCCTCAATAATCAGGCAAAATCCGCTGAGGTATGGAAAGGATGTTACGTTAATAATCTACCCCAGCCTCTTCTTCCCTGGCATACATACAGTAATTGATACATATTCCTGAATGGCCTGTTTACGTGAAACTGAAGAACCATCATTCCGCAGCTCTTGATGTTTGAGAATATACCTTTTTTTTTTTTTTAATAACATAGTGGTATCAACTTTATTTTGAACAATAACGGCAACGAAAGGTATGATTTATTCCCATTCCCATTTTCTGCGAAATTACACAATTTATATAATCTTTCCCAAATGTGATTGAAAAGTACAAAATTACGATTTTGTAGCTCATTATGCAATAACCGAATTGCGCACCAAAATCATTTCAAAATAGTGCAGCACTTCTCGCCGGAAACGTGCAGAATGGAGGAGGCGTGGCCTATTCACGACCATGCGCACTGAAACGGGGGAACCCCGGCGAATCGGCTCGGGTTCATGTAGGCCACGCCTACATATTTTGCCTCGGCTGCTGTGCATTATAAATCGTTCATTATTCGTTCGTTGTTCGCTATGTTCTGGGCATGCAGGGTCTAGGGAGTTACGTTAGGGGGGCTAGGCTAAAGAATGAATGGTTGTAGTAAAGAATTCACAATAATGTATTTACCTGCTCAGGGTAACCCTTCAAAGGTAAAGGAAGGAATGTTTGTTGTTTGTTTATGTTGCCAAAAATGTGCTGTATAAAGAAGATAATAAATAACTACTAGTCTAGTAAGTAGTAGGCCTATAGTTATTTATAAAAAAGGAAATACATTAATTAAGGAAGAGACTGTTTAAAATACGTAGATATCAAATTGCATGACATGTGAAATAAAGAAAGATATTGAATAATTTAAACATATATTTGTGAGAAACAAAACAAATTACAACTTGAATAAACGTTATACACAATTTTGTAAAATTTGTAAAACTACTTTTTTCCTATAGCTGTACAGAATGGATATTATGCTAGTCTAAAGAAGGATGTATAAGAAGTACTGCTATTTTGTATGAACGGCAAGGAGAGTGAAAGGAGAGTAGAATATTGTTACAAAACACTCCACATAAGCCCTTTTGGTATAGGCTCAATTAAACATGAACAGATTAATCTACAAACTAGTATTGCCCTTCTGTCTAATGAGGCATATTTCCCCCATATTTTCGCTGCTATTAATTCCACCATAAACCCTTACAATTAGGAAAATAATACACATCATAGACGCCGCTATTTGAGGAAGAAAAAAAAACAGTACTCTAACCCATGGCCATGTTCTCCTACTCCGAGTACAATCCATGGTAACCCATTCAGAACAATATTGAATGACTGGCGCTGCCATGCAGGCCTGGCTATGAATTTCAAAAAGAAGGCGCGAGTAAAAGAGCAAGCGAGCGTGCGTGCATGTGTGTGCGTGTGTGTGTGTGTGTGTGTGTGTGTGTGTGTGTGTGCGTGCGTGCGTGCGTGCGTGCGCCGTTTGACGAATGAGGGGAAGCCCCTAACCCGAACATTTCTGTCACCCGATCTCGCCTTTAGTATAAAGTAGGTGCATGGTATAAACTAAAACCATGGAATAACTCCCATATCCTTGGTAAAACATTACCACTTGTTTGTTAGAATGATATAAAGATTATGATGATGATGATGATAATGATGATGATAATGATGATGATGATGATGATGATAATGATGATGAAAATAATAATAATAATAATAATAATAATAATAATGATAATAATAATAATAATCATCATAATAATGATACTACTACTACTAGTACTACTACTACTACTACTACTACTACTACTACTACTACTACTACTACTACTAATACTACTACTACTACTACTACTACTACTACTACTATAACTACTACTACTACTACTTCTACTACTACTACTACTACTAATAATAATAATAATTTTAAATAATACAAATAATAATAATGATAATAATAACTGATAATAATAAAAACAATAATAACAGTAACAATAATAATAATGATACTAATAACAATAAGAGATATCAAAATGTATATGATTTTGAAATTAAAGGAAAAAGGGAAAACAAGTCTTACTGATTTGAATGTACAATTTTAACGAATTTCAATGGTGTAATTTATAACTTTCCCATCTTTATCCTCGAAAAACACATTTCCGTTCAAAATGGCAGTGTTGGAAATACCTTTCTCTAGTTTTATCTAAAGCGAACCATAACAAACACTCTCACATGCTGCATGTGGCTTGTGCCTCGGCTCGCGCAAGATAATCAACGCAATGGCAACGATATACACTTTGCAGCCTATAATTATCACGACATTGCACGCTACCTACAGTATACATGTAATATCAGTACATGTACAATATGGGTATTTAAAGAATCTACAGACCGTCCACTGATTCGTCACATGAATTACGAAATCCTCCGAAATATCCCGTTACTAGCCGACTATAAACATCTGTCAATCACGAAAACGTAGATGAAAAGTCTCGACCAATAACATTGCAGAATCAACGCACTTTTTTCATATGCTAATGAGGAGAGCGAGCCTAAATTAACTATCGGCTTCGGATTTTTCCGGAAGCTTCCCTTGTTCGGTTTTCTGACAAGCGTAAAAAGTTTTCATCAACAGCCGCCATTTTGTGAATGCCCTACCGGGCGAAAACAGCAATTTCGAGCGGATTTTTGTGCCCCATATCGGAAACATTTCTGTATTGGACGGTCAGAAATAGTCAGCAAGTATTTCAATATGCCATCGATGTCGGCCAGATTGTCTAGAATTCGAGCATAATGTGACTATTTGAGTCTGAAATTCACTCAATTTTTGTCGAAGATCGAAGCTTTGACTTTGTACGCCCGGCCGCATCACACAGTGTGCAAGGATGTGCGCCGTAAAGATTCATCAAAGACATGTCGATGCCCTGGTTGAACTCTGCGTCCGAGATGCGATCGTTGTTGGCGATTAGATGGGCTAACTGTATGTACTCTTATATGACAGTTTTTCATCATTTTAGTGTTCAATTGTAAGAATTACGTCTCATCTCTATCTTAGCACCATGGCGGACCAAATGGTTGACGGACCGCCGACGAAAAGGCAAAAATTAGCCTCTCCAGCGAACGCTTCAAATGAGCGTGAATCATCAGGTAAAACTCAAAATTTTCAACATCCTATCAATTCCTTTGTTTTGTCTTCCTCTGTTAAATACCATTGATTTTAAATTTCACTTCATACATAGATGATGTTTTAATGTTTGATTTATTTGTGGCCTTAACTTCATTGTAATATAATTTCGAGAGTTATCTTGGTTTTTTTTTAGCATTTTCATCTGAACTGAAGGGAGTGATTTATTATGTGTGTGAATTGTGCTTGGGCTTTGCAGTGCTGAAGACTGAAGTGAGGTGGCTGCGCTGTTGTGCAAAACCCAGATGCTATTTATAATTTGAGAGTCGGGAGAAGTTTGTGGAAGGACATACATTGAACGAATGTACACGAGCTATAATTACATTTTACTTTTTAATAAAATTGCAGCCAATTTTTTTTTAGATGAACACTTGCGGCATTGCCATTGGACTTTTGTGGTAGAGTGTGGCAGAATTATTTAGCTAGTTCCAAACTTTTTCAGGTTTTGTGGATCATATCTGAATGAAATTAAAAATAGTTTTCCTTGTAAAGACTAGACGTAGTGTCTAAACCATAGCTTTTTCTGAAATTGTGTTTTGGATAAGAAATGGATATGAAAATCAGCTTGTTGTGAAACATGCAATAAAATATCAGCATAATTTAGACAGCAGGTGAAGTTTCAACCTTTTGCATTCTCAACCATTGCGTGCCCACGACCTAGCATGCATGACTGAAAGAACCATTGCTCTATAATATGGTTGAGAGACCCCCACATCGGCACCCTAAAACATTTCCGACAGTTTTAGACTTAAAAATCGTACAAATTTCTTGAAATTGTACTCGCACATTGAGAAAATAGTGCAGATTCCGATGCGATGATCAGATTTTCGATGTATTAATTATATTTTGAGATGGCGCCTTTGAACGCGCGCGTTGTTTTTTGGCTTCACAATTTCGAAGTGTTTTAAAACAGGCACCCCCTCAACTCTCATTACAATGCACACAACTCAAAATTTCTTGTGCGATGTTAATTTTGTTGGCATCATTTCACAAATTTACTCATAGCGGACGATCTACGCATTATTTCTCCTCAAAATTTCAACCAGTTCAGTTTCTAAGGGTAGTGCGCACGGAGCGCGCATCATCACATGCGCGATTTTTCGCAACACGCGGAAAAAACAAATATTACGCGGGGTGCCGATTAAAAAAACAGTGCCGATGTGTAGTACACCTACCATACAGATTGCATATAGAGCATCAATACTTTTTGTCTTGCATGCCAAGTTGTGGTTGGTCAAATTTGGTAGAGATCGCTAACCTTTTAGCTTATTTTTTGTCTTGCATGACAATTAGATTGTTATTTAGTTTTGAGGTTTCAAGTTATATTTACATGATGTAAAACATAGTGAAATCAGAATTTGTTGATTACCTGTACACCTCATTTTAAATTTTGTTGTCAGGATTCTGTCTTATTTAAGCAGAGAATGAGAGGGGAGGGATATTCACATTAAATTTGCATGTTTGCTTGCAGTAACAATAACATGTACTAAATTGAACTCTGAAAACATACATGTGTGTATTACATTTACATGTACGTTGACCTGCACCTTCACACATATGATATATTTTTGCCAGGGGAATTTTTGTTATCTATTACCTGTTCATATGAAAACATTAAATTCCCATATTGATATAATTGTACAGTTTAAAACTTTTTTTGCAAATGATTGTTGGCAAACTGTTTATGTGGCAATTATAAGATGGTCTACAGTTGTAACTAATTATGAAATATGCTCTTTCAGAAATTTTGCAATTAATTGCTAGTTAATTGGTTATTACAAACTTTTTGGAAATTTTCTGTTAATTGCAATTAATATCTCTTCTCATTTCACAGAACTTACTAAGCTACTTGACATTGATGTGTCACTGTCTGATGAACTGATCGGACACAGCACGAATGAGGTGCCAGTTTCCTACTCGGTAACCAACGTCAGCTTGTCATCCAGCGTTGGAATGGTGACCAGTGGGTCTCCTTCCATGACTGTTGCCTCATCAGTAACTGCAACATCAGAAACTCATAATGACCCTCTAAAGCGGAATACGCAGCTGACCAAGCTGTTGCAGTCTCCCCCTCGCACAGGAGTAAGTGCTCAAGTGAGCCAGCCAGGCAGCGTGATGGGGAAGGCTGTGGTCGTGTCGTCGGGCATGCAGCAGCAGCAAAGCCAGCTCCAGGGAGGAGCAAATAATTTGAACCTTACGAACATGAGCGGCAACCCTCGGTTTACCAATAGTCCGGTGCCAAACAGCATTGCAAAAAGTGGAGCTAGAGTACCATCCCCGTCCCCTAATCAAACTGTTGGTGCAACATTATCTAACGCAAGGACGAATACGAGTGCTGCCAGCACTATGGTACAGTTCAATCCCAG